>JAVANC010000024.1:24069642-24287791 GCA_033319125.1 Parnassius glacialis | reverse complement strand
TGCCTCCAATGCGTGTTGGCGAACTGCATATGTCTTTGAAATGTTTTTTTCTTATATCTCAGATATGCAGTTACATGTAACATAAATTTTTTTGGATACATGTAATTTTTATCCTCGTATTAACGACAATCTTCAATCTAACGACCACAATTCAAATGAATCGCAAATTAAAACACTCAACAACACTAACAAATGCTATATTTGCAGTTGATCGCCAGTTATTTTACAAGTCATGATATGACACCGTAGCGTGACGAAAAAAAAATATATTCGAATAGCTTAGGCTGATTAATCAACATAGTACAGCGTTGACTATAAAAATAACGACATAAGTACTTTGTTCACATAGGAAACCTATGAAATTGCCGTTTTTTATGAAACGTAATTTTTTTCCATATTTTTTATTTCTATTCATGAAAGTAATCACCCATGCAATAGGTGCGTCTTTACCAACGCAATGGTAGTTTATTGATATGCCTTTCTTGAAGATATCGAATATAGAAATAAAGAAATGTTATGTTATGTTACGCATTCTTGAAAAGGCAGACAGGATTTTTTTAGCAGTTGTATTAATTGTAGTTAAGATAAAACATATTTATAATCATATATTTTACATTTTATCAACAACAATCTCAAAGCCAACAAATAAGGCACATGACAGAAATCTTTGTCATGCCAAAATATCCGACTTATGCCGTTATGTAATAACGTTATATAAGATCCTCGATTGCAGCTTCGTACCGGTAATCGGGCCGGCGGACATATCATGTCAGTCCCACTAGATGGACGGATGTCCTGAACAATGCAGTAAGTCGATAGTTGCCGGCGGCTCAAGAACGTACTTTGTGGAGAGGGCTATTTTCAGCAGTGGACGTTATGGGGTGAAACAATGATGATAAACAACAAGCATTGTTATTCGTTATTTACTTACGATATTTTTTATTCATAATATAGTTTGTCCATTGCGTAAAATTATTTCGCTAGCTCCGGAAACGATTACTCAAGTAATTACAGTCGAGTATTAAGCGAAAATCCAATCTAAATTATCCTCAGGGCAGATGTAAATGAGCTTAACATTTTCCCTGCGGGTCGATAAGCAAACAACTTAATATGCCCTTTACAACTATCATGTCTTAATGACTACTTTTCTATTAAAACTTCAGAATTATCGGAAATTGTTAAAAATATTATTTTTCTCTCATTATAATCTAACCAATGTTCGAAGTAGGGATTTTGCGGTAAGACGAAAGTAGGTTAGGATACAAATATACAGAAACATGGCGACAACTATAATACAACCAATTCCGAAAACCAACTTTTTGTGCAATTGATTACATGCTGGATCTAATTGAAATACCAACCAATAACTGGAACCCAGGATCAGCAAAATGGTTGGTGAGTAATTAGGTCATGGTGACACGTGGCTACTACGTAGTAGATAATAACTGTAAAGTAATCTTACAATTAAAGTATTTAAGTATACAATTAAATTAAAGTCGAACAGATGGGTAACAGTACCTCCTGATAACAAATGAATATAATAAAAAACTACGTTTGCCAACCCGCTTGCCAAGCGTAACAACTGTAGCAAACTACTGCAGGTTCTTCCATCACTTTTTACTCACAATTTTATAAAGAAATCTTACCTAGTAATGTCTCCTATTAATCTCGCCCAGACAAAACTCAGAACTAACCATCAAAAGTGCCTAAATACTTATAAGAGAAAAATACTCGTATTTGTTTTGAAGGCTAACATAATAACATGATAACTTTGCGGAATTAGCCGCTTGTAGGGGACCGCAGGGGTAGGCTTATAATATTGATAAGACATCGCGCACTCTAACTAGATACCGCCGATGCTCTTCTAAAATGCGGCAACAAATACTACGACGAAATCGGCATACCCGAGCCAGTCGCGTTGTAGGCAACGTGTGAAGTGGACCTACCGAATGTTTTATTAAATTTTGATCATAATCCGAAGTAAAATACCAGTATAGGTAGTGAAACTGTAAAAATAATACTACAAAAAATAGGAAAGACACTGGAATCACATACTATCAGTAATTTTCATACTATTTTGAGATTTTAACATAAAATAACACTAGCCATAAATAAGTAACAAAATATGAATAACGCCATTCAGTGTTGCCGCGTATATAAAAATAAAGTTCCCCGTGGCTGAGATTATTATATATGAATTTATTGTTACTATATTTTATAATATAATATATTTAACTTATTATAATATGATTTAATTCTAAATTATTTAATGTTTATTTCTGTAGTATTGCTCAAATTACCTTATTTCCGTTTATTAGGGTTCCGTACCCAAAGAGTATCAACGGGACCAAAATCTTCAGTATCGTTCCGTCTGTCTGTCAGCAGGCTGTACCTAATGAACTTTAATATGTAGATATTTAAAATTTTCATAGAATGTGTATTTATATTGCTGCTATAACAACATAAAATAAAATAAAATATTAAAGGACACTAAAACATCACATTTCTTTTATGAAAGCCATACAAGAAACGTGATTTTTTTTCTGTATTATAGAAATTTGTTTTATTTACAGACTGTAGCGAAACCTGGATTAACACGCAATAAAATGATGCTGTGTGTATGGTGGGATTGAAAGGGTATCGTATATTATGAGCTTCTAGCGTAAAACCATCGGTTCGGATCTCTACTACCAACAAATAATGAGATAAGCAAGAAATAGAAAAAGGAAACGGCTGGCATTGATAATCAGAAAAGTAGTGGTCTTTTGACATGACAACGCCAGATCACAAGAGTTATACATTATCAAAATGTATCAAAATACATCTTGTTAATGTATGTTTTGATTTGATTTGATTTAATTTGTGAGCAAATCAAAATATACGTTAACAAAATGTATTTTGATAATGTATATTTTGATTTGTGAGCAAATTGCTCGAAGAGGGGAGGGTCAAGAGTACTCGGATACCTAGACGTGCATGTATGAAGAAGATAATGAATCTGAAAGAAGCAAAAAAGGCATGTAAGGATCGTGACACTTGGCGATCTGTTCTCTCTGGCTACCCCGTCAGGAATTGTGCGTGAAGATAAGTAAGTAAGTATATTTTGATGCCTATTTAAATAAATTATATTATGTGCTGTTATTTTTAAAGTCCGATCTTTATTATAATATTTTAGTTGTTACACATAAGCGTTGAAATCTCACCACTTCAGTTGGATGGTGAAGAACTCCTATAGGCATTTATTTCGTCCGTTTTATCCTTCTTGTAAGGAAATTCAATAAAGTTTAAAAAATTGTATATGTACCGTTTTTATAATTGTATACTATCGATTGAATTTTTATTATAAAGATACATATTTTATGACACAATACACAGCATATCACCGCCAGACCAGCATGACGAGTATGGACAAATCGTTTCATTGTCGTCATCATTACATCCTATAAGAAAATAGGCTTCCTTCATATATTGCCTCATGAGGAGATATTTGCCATAGTTGTCACGCGTGGCAGGCGGGTTTATACCCGCATATTTTTAACATACATTTTTGTATTAGATTAATTTAGAAAATAATATGTATCTAATTGTATATACCTATTAATTTACAAAATAGTTTCTCTCTCTTTCTCTACAGTTAGTGTTGAACGTTTGGAAAACTTCGCTTGGCATCCTTAAGTTAAGTTAAAATTATTCACATTTAGGTTTTGAATTGAATTTATTGGAATTTTGAATTTCCGTAAGATGGTCAAGTTTATTATCGAGTAAATATCTTTTTAAAATCTAAAATACACGATAATCTGCAGTGGGTTCGTTTACACCGACACTAAACGGCAAATTATGTTTTTCGAATATTTTATAACATCCAATTAGGATACGTTTCGCGTGCTTTGCAATTAGGTAAAAGTAGAAAAAGATGATCATGCCAAATGGAAGTCTTTACCTACCCTTCTGGCTGACAGCTGGGAGTTTTTTTTATATGTAGAAAAAGTAAAATGCAGCCTATATACGCCAGGGCACATGTGTTCTCTGGTTTATTAAAGGGTTATGGAGAAATTAGCGGTGTTTGCGCACTTTACATCATAAAAATACAATTGTAGTGATTTCATTTCTAACTATATATAATAAGTTTTTAAAACAGCCTGTATAATATATAATGAAAAAAAATATTTCTAAACTTTCTACGAACATACACTTGTTAAGACACCTAAATTAAAATCGTAAGCTTAATGCACAGAAATATTAACTATAATCAGTTTTTGTTAGTTATAAAATATTCAAGCAAAAATAAAAAACAAAATCATATGTCAATTTTATACGTACAGTTTTTATAATAAAAATGTAGGTTTAAAGAACACTATTTCCACATTTTTTGCACGTTCCGCCCAAAAGCACGCACTTTACTCAATCAGGCTTGGGACGCGAGATGAAATAGCGAATAGCTTTGAAGATGACTTCTAAGTACAGTAAGAATATGCGTTAAATACTTACTTTCACGCATATTCTTACTTACTTATTACTGAAAAAAGTAGATGGTACGACACCGGTTCGGCCCAGGAGCCCGTCTGGGTAGCTACCACCCTCGGAACTATGTCTACCGCCAAGCCGCAACACGTATACAGCTGTGTTCCGGTCTGAAATGTATAGAGAAATAGTATAATTACAGACTGTGAGAGATTCCATCTTGGTCTTCAGAGGTGACGACGCATCTGTATCCCTCTTTATTCGAAGTTGGTTGCAGGTGTCCATGGGATGCAGTAGTCACTTACTATCAGGTGGACCATAGTTCAAAGTAAAGTAAAGTACGTTTGTGACTTCAGTTTCATAAATAAAGTTATTAGTTAAACTATGTACATCGTAAAATTTAAGACATTTAAATCTAATGATAATGTTCTCTTATGCTGAATATTGTAGGGTAATATGTTCTTTATGAAGGATGCGGATAAGTTGCATGATGGCAGAAAAGCTGGGCCCTAATATAATAGCGAGGTAGTGGAGAGATACATTACAAAATCGAAGTTATCAGCCACTGGGCTAGCCGATCCGCCTTTTTTTTTCTTCGTTTGGTACCCTTTGTCTATGCTTCAGGGTTTAGAACGTGTTTCAAACCTCCCACAACTCGAAAATTATTAGACCTTGTACTTTTGCCTAGGTACATATTGTGGACCTCTTATATACTTATAATCTTAAATTAAAGGTACAATTTTTATGACATCTGAATCACCATTAAAACCTATGCCACATCGACTTTACTTAGAAACTTAAAATTTTGCATCGAGGTCCAAGTTATTAAAATGTGTTGACAAAGTTATTGCTGCGGTTTGTTTTTAGAACAGTACTTGGAACAAACCGCGCAAATAACTTTGTCGACATTTAGTGCTGTAACTAAACGTAAGAAAACCGTTAATGGTCATGTATTTATTTATATTTATAAAGGATAAGTTTTAAAAATTATTGATATCCCACCAAAAACATAAATATATAAAGAGGACCAAATTCCATAGCATTTGCATAAATCATTTAATATATTTGAATAATATTATAAGCATCGTTTAAAATCGATGTTGAGTTTGGCGCCCATCCAGATCATAACTCCCTTATAGGCCCAGTCGACAACTCCGAACGTCATTTGTACCGAACTTGGTCGCCTCTTCACATTTATGTTTTGGTTGGATTTTATTGATAATTTCAATGGCCTCGTAATGCAAGTATTTTTCTAAATTATATTAATATTTTAGTGATTTCTTATTATTAACTAGCTCTTATCAGTTCATTGTGACACGTGTCCCTCTTCCATTGTAAGAAGGAATTGTCAATGTTCACGCTTGGATGTTATTTTGCGCCTTTAATGCTGCTTCTCGCAGCCGGTCTGGGTACTTTAAATCTTGCATATACGACGTTATACTGCCATCTACCGGAAGTCACACGATACTTTTGGCATTTTCAAAAGTCACCTCTTTAGACATTCATAAACGAAATGGGATGACAGATTCTCTAACTGACGCTATTTTACTTTTTTGTAAGTTTGCAGTTTAATACATAATTTATAAGATCTTCATAATAGACAAGTTTTTCCAACATTATACGATAATGGAGTTATACGGCTATTGAGTTCTCGTAGTAACGACTGTGAACTTTATGGTTCAACAGTTTTCCCTTCGGTATACTTATCTTAACAAGGTAATCAAAATACAGTGAGCTGGAACTTCTAGTCTAGAAGTTTGTATCAGTTATACAAGTAAAAAAAAAATAAAGTAAATATTAGTAAGTTAAAAACCATTTTTGGTTTTTCTTATAGCTTAGCTATTATGCTGCAAATATATCTAGCATAACAAAACACACTAAAATAATTCAATATTCGATTTACTTATAAAAATAATTGTTCATTAATTGGTCGTTAGTAGTCTTTTTTTATAGGAGAGGGGGCAAACGAGCATGCGGCTCACATGATGGTAAGTGTCTAGCGCCGCCCATGAACAACTGCAACACCAGGGGAACCAGGGGAATTGCAGATGCGTTGCCGGCCTTTTAAAAAGGAGTAGGCTCTTTTCTTGAGGGTCCCTAAGTCGTATCGGTCCAGAAAAATCGCTGATGGTAATCGATTCCACAAGGTAATCGTTGCGAGGAAAAAAACATCGTCTAAATCACACAGTGGTGGACCGCCAATCATCCAGATGGTGTGGATGGTATTGGGAGTTCTGCGGCATTGTGCGTTCGTGAAATTTGGCGGCTGGGATTAATCCGAACAATTCCTCAGAGCACTCCCCGTGGTAAATGCTAAAAAAAATGCAATGGGAAGCAACATATCTTCGCAGTGCAAATGAATCGAGCCGGTCGGAAAGGACTCGGTCGTCGACGATTCGAGCCGCTCTGCGCTGAATGCGGTCAAGTGGAAGGAGCTAGCACTGGGGAGCCCCCGTCCAGAGATGGGAACAGTATTCCATGTGAGGCCGAACCTGCGCCTTGTTAAGTTGCAGGCGGTGTGCCGGCATGAAATACTGTCCCGCTCTGTCCCGCATGCAAAGCTTTTTAGAGACCAATTTAGCCTTCTCTTCCAAGTGACTATGAAACTGCACGTCACTCGATATGTCGACGCCGAGGATTCCGATACTGGCTGAGGCAACAAGGGGAGTACCTTGAAACTGAGGAGATACGGAAAAGGGGTTTTTAAGCGGTAAACGCGCAAACTTGTGTCTTCTGAGGATTAAACTGGACTAGATTTAGTCGCCCCCAATCCGAGACTTTGTTCAGCAAAGACTCGACTTGAAATACAAGTTTGTTCTGGTATTCGGTGACGTTTTCCCGACAAATAACCGAGTTAAGTCCGTTTGGTGATTCTAAGTATAAGGTACGCAACCCTCGTCGACACACTCCCGATCTTTACAACGTTGTTAACGAGAGACTTGTGGACGATAAATCTGACACCTCCTTGGGACAGATGGTCGCCCTCCCGGTGATAGAGCAAGTTGCCGAGTTCTAAGAATTACCGTGTCCTCCCCCTCTCTTCGGACTTCGGATAATCCTATAATATGCCAGCGTAACTTGTCTATCTCTTCTTCCAGCTCCACAATCTTCTCGTCAGTCCTCAGGGTGCGTGCGTTGTATGTTGCCAGGTCGAGTCGACGTAGGTGGCAACCGAACCTCCACCGGAGATTCTTAGCACTCCCTGCCCCGCCGTTACCATGGTCGCCACCGTAGCCAGGAATAGCGGGGACGCTGGGGACTGGGGGCCGTCTCTTCGCAACTTTATCCATTTGGGGCGTATTTGCCATAGTTGCCACGCTTGGCGAGCGGGTTGGCAACCGCAGTTTTTTATTGCATTTTTGCTGTTATCAGGAAGATGCTGCTGCCCATCTACTGCCTGTTTCCCTTTGTCGCCTTTTACGACACCCACGGGAAGATATGGGGTAGTGGATATTCTTAATCGTCACTACACGGAGAACGATTTTTTAAAGAAGTTTATATCTAAGTATTCTGAGCGTATTTATCCGCTTACACGACTATTGAAAAAGGACACAGAATGGTGTTGGGAGAGTGAACAACAGAATTCGTTTGATTTATTAAAAGATTTAATAAGAAAAGCACCCGTGTTGGCTTTATATGACGTATCTCAACTGGCTGTAGTCTCGGTGGACGCGAGCAGTGTAGCGCTAGGTGCCGTGCTGTTGCAGGGTGGCCGACCTATTGAATATACTTCACGTACACTCACCGACACACAGACACGATATGCGCAGATAGAAAAAAATGCTAGCTATTTTCTTTGCGTGTGAAAAGTTCCACCAATATATTTATGGTAAAAGTGATGTTTTAATTGAAACAGATCATAAGCATTTTTAAAAAGCCCTTAGATTCGATACCAGCACGCTTACAGCGAATGATTTTACGATTACAATGTTATGATTTGACAGTTACATACAAGCCTGGAAAATATATGTACATGGCCGATACATTATCGCGTGTCCCTATTCCAGAACTATATAATGATAAAGTGAGTGATAATGTATTATGTCAAGTACATATGGTAGTTTCTAACATGCCCGTTTCACATAAAAAAATAAGTGTAATTAAAAATGAGACTTTGTAACCCTTCGCTACGCGGATTCAAAGTGCCGCCGTTCGACGGGACTTCTTCCTGGTCGCCCTACGAAATTCAAATGCGAGGCTGTCATGAAGGCGAACGGCTGGAAGAAAAGTCAGACCATGACTGTCCTCACCCTAGGCTTGCGCGACTAGGCCTTAACCGTTCTGGAAGGTCTCGGTAAGGAAGTGATTTACGAGCAGCTCCTTGAGGCATTGGAGGCGAGATATGGAGACGCTCACCTGGACCACATTTTTCATGCGCAGCTCAAAGATCGCGTACAACGCAGCAACGAAAACCTGCTGCAGTGGGTCCTTGAGGTGGAGAAGCTGGTTCGGAAAGCATACCAGTCTGTATCTGCGCTCATTGTAGGGAACCTGGTGCAAACATTTATCGACGACATCCGCGACCTTGAAGTTAAAAATGCTGTGAGGCTCGAGCACCATGAGACGCTTAAGGACGCGTTGCCGATGTACTGGAGGTGGAAACCGTGCGGATCATCGTTCCCATCACGTCAGGGAGGTTTCAGCAGCTACAGTTCGCGACCGCACTAAAGGATAGAGCCCTAGGTGCTACGGCTGTGGGGAAAGAGGCCATTTTTGATCCAGCTGCCCTAAGTGAATTAAAGAAATGGGAGGTGACCGATCTCGAGAGGGTAGTGCGGCTAACAGCACTGCCAAACATCAGCAGGGAAACTGGCGGGTATTGGCGCGTTGTTATCGAGCCAATAATGCTCGCTATGAGCATGTCTTAGGAGGGGCAGTGTTGCGCGCCACAATTTATACCACTAGCGCCCTCTAGTATCGAGTAGCAGAACTAAGGGAGTCAAGAACCTTCTAGAAATTTCCATGGAAGAACTTTCTGAAACTATCGACACCTAGTCAATCGGGACCGATATGTACTCGAAAATTCTAGATTTTTCTACAGTAGAAGGGTCTGGAAACTATCTGAGGTTCTATATAAGGCCGCGACCGAGGCAGTATCGAATTGGCAATATAAGCGAATACTTCGAAGCAATATGCGAACTAAAGTGATCAGTAGTACAATTGTGTTTTAATATTAGCGTGGTTTAAGTTGTAATTAATGTTCTGTAATTAAAGTGTCAATTTTGGTAACTCATTCGGCAGGTTTTACTTTTCTCGAACCCTAAACTCGTAACAGTACCAAAAACACATACCATTTCAGAATTTTTTTGGTTCCGTTAAAACTTTGGCGGTGCTACCGATTCTTCAGCGGTGCCTGGTCGACTATCATAACATGGAAGTTTTGAAGTGTTTGGTCAGTAAGGCTTTGAGGGCTATTTGAGTATAGAATCGGATTGCTATACTTATACAACTGCAAAAGGTGTAAGACAAGGTAAACTTTTATCCTAGAAAGTCTTCACCGTTGCATTGGAAGACGTAGTAAAGCACCTGAGTTAGAAATGAATGGTTCAACATAAATGGCGAACATATCACTTACCTCCGATTTCTTATTTACCTCACTATTGTCTCCCAACGGATAGGCCTCAAAATTGACTTGGACACGACAACTGTAGTAACTTCTATAATTGTATTTTTTCGACTAGATAAGTACAACTTCGACCCAAAGGTAAATCGACGGATCCTACTTGGTCAAGCAGCGTTAGGAAGACATCGGCATATATTCTCATCACGCGTTCCTCAAAAGTTAAAAACAAGAGTGCGCAACCATTATATTGTCTATAATATATGTGTAGTAGCATATTGTCGAGAGAAGTATTGCTATACTGATGGCTGTATGAGAATGCTTAAGATCACTCAGCGAGTTAAATTAGGATGTCCTCAATAGAACTTTAATGACCGAAATAGCCTAACAGATCAGAAATCTGAATTGTGGTTAGGCTGCCCACACAGCGCAAAGAACTGACAACCAATAGGGAAGAACCTTTGTCGAAAGTAACCACGTATGGGTAGGTGAAATGTACGGCATCCCCACTAGGGTGCTCATCTTCTAAAATGAGTGATTACCTAGTTAGACATGAAGAAATTCGATGTCTCTCAGGACTATATCTTGTGGCGTGTTTTGCACAGCAGTTGACTTGTGAAAAGCTGTAATAATGATGATGATAACATCAATTCATAACTTGGTCAGTATTCTGTCATCATTATCATTCAACGTTACGTAAGACGGAAAAAATAATTTTAGTGCCTATGTAGGCTGAATACTAGTCCATTAAATAACGATTATTTCTTACTGTATTTGAATGGTTCTGGAAGAACTACGAGTAATGAATAGAAACTAAATACTTTTTTAATTTTTTTAATGGAGCTTAGACAGTTGATTTAAAAGTATAATAACAATATTCGAGTAAATAACGATATTAAATTAAACTGGGTCAATCTTAAATCGGATTCTCCGATTCCAATTCTATATATTCTATATATATATATATATATATATATATATATATATATATATATATATATATATATATACGCTGTTTTTTCTGCATATCAATAATATATCAATTACGAATGTTAACAGTTTGCAATATATTGCAAACTGGTAACATTCATTGCTATGCAGATGCACAGCACTGACATCACTGTTGATGCCTTGTACACCGGACTTGCCAATATTTCTCCGGCAAACGTCGCCAAGTAACTGGACAAACTTGTGTCAGAAGTCGAGTCTTTGCTGAACAAAGTCTCGGATTGGAGATGACTATAACAAGTCCAGTTCAATCCCCAGAAGACACAAGCTTGCGTGTTTAGCGCAAAAAAGAACCTCTTTTTTTAAACCTCAGCTAGCATCAAAATCCTCGGCATCGACATTTTTAATAGTGTTCAGTTTCATGGTTACTTGGAAGGGAAAGCCAAATTGGCCTCTAAAAAGCTTGGCGTGCTCAGCAGAGCAAGACAGTATTTCATGCCGGCACATCGCTTGCAACTTTACAAAGTGCAATTTCGGCCTCATATGGAATATTATTCTCATCTCTGGGCCGGGGCACCCCAGTACCAGCTCCTTTGACTTGATCGCATCCAGCGCTGAGTGGTTTGAATCGCCGACGTACGATTTCTTTCTGATCGGCTCGATTTACATGTGCTGCGGTCCGCCGCATTCCATTCCAGTGTTGCAACCCTTTGCATTTTCTATCAAAGTGCTCTAAGGAATTTAGGATTAATTCCAGTCGCCAAATTTCACGAACGCACATCGCGTCAATATTATCTATACCACCATGCTTGGCGGTTCACGACTGTGCATTTTATAGCAGTATTCTTCCTCGTACTGTTATGTGGAATTGTTTACCACCGGCGATTTTTCGGACCGATTCGACTTAGGTACCTTCAAGAAAAGAGGTTACTCCTTTCTTAAAGGTCTGCAATGCACCTGCAATTCCCCTGGTGTTGCGGTTGCGGTGTGTGTTTGCACCCTCTTCTATAAAAAAGTGTTTGATTATAAACATACCCGGTGTTGGGTAATTTTAAAGCCCCCGTATGGTAAATTGCACTGTCTTAGGAGTAGCAAAATAAAATATTTTTGCCTTTTATCTTTTTAGGTCTTCAACATTGTAATCGTTTGAAACGACATACACCTTTAAATCATTCCACTCCTTTGTTGTAGTCATGTTTAAAGACAAAGCTGAACGTTTAGATAAAATGTGTGAAAGATGGGCAACAAAGGAGCTTGCCACTTTTGGGTTAGCTGTTCGTGAAAAGGAGAGAGAGAAATTAAACCATGTGATTCCTGCGCTCACTCTCCGGAATGTATCCAACAGCACGACGACAGACTGGCTTAGTGCCTGTGAGTGCTATAGGCGCCTATGTTCGAGACTAAAAGATTGGTTTCAACCAAATTACCATAAAGCCTCTAAGCACGCTTGTTTACCGAGGTTAAGTACAAGACTTATTGAGATAATTTTGAAATTATTGATACATACACACCTTTATTGCCACACGCAGTATGCGTGTAATACGATCCCTCGAGGTAAAATAATTCCCCACTGTATAAGAGTGACTACTAGCGACATATATCCAATAATGCAACAAACGTGATCCCCGTAATCTCGCCAGTTGCTTCTCCAAATATTATGGCGGTGTGAGCACTTGACGTAAATTTATTAGAAAAAATTTAAAAAACGTGCTTTTAATTTATAGTAAGCCTAATTTAGAGCTTCATTATTTTCTGCGTGTTAAGATTTATTGCAATGTTATTTTATTGGCGCATTCCATTACAGTTCAACTATATTTAAGCAATGCTTAAATACCGCACGTTGTATTTGAAGGTTATATTTTGATCGACGTCTTGAAATTTGTTTGGAGAGGTGAAATGATCCCTTTTCGTGGGTATAAAACGAACCCCGGAATTATATTACCCCATTAGTATTATTAAAAGTGTTTATATAACTTGTAATGCATGTATGTATGTATATATGTAAGTATGTATGTATGTATGTATGGATGTATGTATGTATGTATGTTTGTTTGTTAGGGTCATATCTTGTTGTTAAATTTGACCCCCTTCTCGGAGTTCGATTGAGCTAAAAATTTGCATACCTATGAAAGTCCGGTGCCCATGCAATATTATGATACCATCGAGCTGATCTGATAATGTGGCCAGGGTATAGAGACAGGAACTTCTTGATTGAGGTCGTGGTACCACCCTGGTTGGAGCCGGCCCATCCATGCGACAGCAAAAGCTGCCGCCTGGCTCTACCACTGTTATAACGAGTAATTTCCATTACACATGATGACGAGGGTCTGAAGATGAAGTCAAAATATTGCCACTGGAACTCGGCTTTTATATCGTATTAATTGAATAATGTAAATTGATGGGTTTGATTTAATTTAAAATTTATTTTCTATTAGACCATTCACATAAAGTTTGTCTTTAATAACATTTTTACTTCAAATTTTTATTATTACAGATCATGCCGCGAGTTTAAAAACATTCAACCACTCGCTAAAATTAGCCTGAGGAACAAATGCTAATAAATACTATATATATTCATTGTTATAATACTATATATTGCTACTCTCTGACTATTAATGCCGTCAAAGATGGTTTGCGTTATAACTCCGCAAGTAGAGAGTTTTCTGTATCTATTTTAAAAAGAAGAGACAAAGGTAAAAATTTTATAGCTTTAGAAACCTCTATAATTTTAGATGGCAGACGAACAGTTTTTAGCCAAAAACAGGAAAGGGTACTTGTTGATTACATAAAAAACGTAGAGTATAGAATGTACGGGCTGACAGCACAAGATGTTTTACCCTTGGCTTTCCAGTTAGCAGAAAAAAAATAACGCATCCATTTTCCCAAAGTAAAGAAAAAGCTGGAATCGACTGGCTTAATGGATTAAGACGAAGAAATTCTGACATCAGAATGCGTGCCCCAGAATCGACGTCCTCTGCTCACCTAAAATATTATGTGTAAACACGCTTACATATTTTTATTGCTTTAAGCAATACATAGGATTAAAATAAACAGCTGGGTGTTTTATTTTGCTAATATTATATAATAATAATAATAATAAATGTATGCAATTACAAAAAAAAATTCACTATTCATAACAATTTAAACCTTGTATTTTTGTCTTAAACTTTGAGTGCAGTAACGTTTTTCTCTTAGTGGGATCATATTGCACGCATCTCCCTATATATATACACTGCATATACACATATATATGCGCAGTAGTACTGTTTATCTTAGAACAATAATATTAATGTAGTATATTGTATATGTATAATAGTCATCATCATCATCATTACATCCCTTCACAAGTCCACTGCTGAACATAGGCCTCCCCCAAAGAATGCCACAAAGCACGTTCCTGAGCCACCTGCATCCATCGACTTCCTGCATATCTTACCAGGTCGTCACTCCATCTGGTTAGGGGAAGCCCTACACTTCGTCCACCAGTACGAGGCCGCCACTCGAGAACCTTTTTTCCCTAACGGTTGTCGGTTCTTCGAGCTATATGGCCGGCCCATTGCCACTTCAGCTTACTAATCCGTTGGGCTATGTCGGTCACTCTGGTTCTACTGCGGATATCCTCATTTCTGAGTTTATCGCGCTGAGAAACTCCGAGCATAGCCATCTCCATAGCTCGCTGAGCTACCTTGAGCTTTCTCATCCGGCCAGCAGTGAAGGACCACGTCTCAGTACATTAGGTCATCACTGGCAACACGCACTGGTTGTACAGTCTTGTTTTCAAGTTTTGAGGTATAACTGACGAGAAGATGTGCCGTAATTTCCCGAACGGTGCCCAACAGAGTTGAATCCGCCGATTGACCTCTCGGTCGAAGTTGGACTTACCTAGTTGGACTATTTGTCCCAGGTAAATAGACTCGTCAACAACTTATCGTCGATATCGTCGGCAAATCGAAGGTGAGTGATGTACTCGCCATTGATGTTAATACCGTATCCTTTCCAGTCCAGAAGCTTGAAAACGTCTTCCAATGCAGCGGTGAAGAGTTTCGGGGATATGACGTCACCCTGTCTTACACCTCTTTGCAATTGGATAGGTTTCGTACTCTGGTTCTGTATTCGGATAGCCATCGTTGCCCCACTGTACAAGCACTTAAGCTCTTCGATATACCGACAGTCAACTTGGCACCGCTGGAGAGACTGCGGCACCGCCCAAATTTCGACGGAATCAAAGGCTTTCTCATAGTCCACATACGCCAGACATAGTGCCAAATTGTACTCCTCGGACTTCTGTACAATTCCCCGAAGGGTATGTATGTGGTCTATGGTGCTAAAGCCCTTTCGGAAACCGGCTTATTCGGGAGGCTGGAAGTCGTCAATTCTGAGCGCGAGACGATTCGTAATGACTCTCGAAAACAGTACGTAGACGCGGCTCAGAAGGGAAATCAGTCTGTAGTTCTTCAACAGAGCGTTGTCACCTTTCTTGGAGAATAAGGCCACCGCACTTTTGCTCCACGCCTCCGGTGTAGTGCCACCATGGAGGACGGAATTAAAGTGCTTCTGAAGGATTTCAAGTACCGGTTTTTCACCCGATTTCAGAAGCTCCGCTGTAATTGCATCCTCGCCTGGGGCCTTGCCCTTTTTATGGTGCTGGAGAGTTATTCTAATCTCGCTCAGACTGACGTCCGAGATATCATCGGAATATTGTCGGATAAGACTCGCTCTTTGATCTTTACTCACATTTACGAGTGGCTCCAACGATGATGTGTACAGCTGCCCATACAACCTCTCAATCTCACTCAAAATCTCAAGTGTTCCGGAAACGACGCTGCCACACTCGGTCTTCAGCTTCAACAGTTGGCTCTTTCTGGCAGATAGATCTCTTGCAAAGACTTTGGAGCCTTGGTTCCACTCGATCGCTTCTTTAATACAAGCAGTATTAAAGTTGCGTAAGTCCCGCCGCATTCATTTGGAGATCTGTCTGTTCAGTTGCCTGTATGCTGTCAATTCTACTGAAGACTGCAGCTTCATATCCCGTCTAACAGCCATGAGATTAAGAGTGTGATCGGAGAGCTTTTGTGTTCTTCTGCGGCGTGTCTTGCAAAACTTAGCTCCGACCACATGGACAGTTTCCACGAGCTTGTCATTCATATGTATAATAGTAATACAAAAATATATTTAAAGGATTTATATCCTTATATAAATATTTTAAGAATTTATAATTTTATAACGATTTACGTTTTTCTCAGTGAATATAATAATTCACTGAAAAAATTGTTAAATAGCCACTTAATGCTGCTGTGTTTTTTATGGTGAGTGTAGAGAACCGAAGACCCATTTTACTGAAAACAAGGTATTCTATCATAGTCCTCAGGTCAACGCATCTACATTTTGAACTTTAATCGAGAATAAATATAGATGTCTATGTGCCACAGCATCCACTTCCAATCAGGTGGACTGTGTGCATGTTTGTCACGGATAATCTAAATGAAAAAGAGATAAATAAAATTCGGAGAGATAGTTGGTAGAATTGTTCGCTGCTTGATTACGAATTATACTTAAATAATTTCCTTATTTTTATTTGCCCAATAAAAATGATGTAGCTAAACCGAAGCTCGCGTGAGCAAATCCACTTTTCCTATTTAATACCCAATTATAATTTATTCCGAAATTACACTTTTTAAATATGAAACAAAATGAAGTAGGTCTAAATACAATTTCGTTGCGGTTTTGCACCATTAGCATACGTTTGTAAAGCTTAATGTAAACATTGTATGCATATCTCGAATTTATAGAACTGTTTTAAAAAGCGTTATTAAAAACGTATATTTTATTGAGCAAATATTTTTTTACGTTACAATCAATATTTATCATAGCCACAGCTGCTCTTATTTTTATTCCTTTATATCAATTATATTTGTTTTAAAAACTAGAAACCTAAAATTACTTAAACTACCCAGTTATCCCATCGTTATTAAACATTAAAATATAATAAAATCCTACAGATACAGCCACAATCCTTTTATATTGTTTTTGTAAAAAAATCAGCCTACTTTAAAGGACAGGGGAATACGGAATGATGTCGTTGTCAATTTTCCATAGGTTAAATCAGTCAAAGGTGCCTCTCTCGTTTGTCCAGTTAGGACGTTCGGGCACAGCGCGACTGCAATAGATAAAACCTGTTCTTATTTCTTGCATCCCCGATATTCTCATAAATTGTAGTAGCAGTTAAATTACCTAAGTTTACACTTGGTATATTTCTCAATAGTGCTAAGAGCAAAATGATAGCAAATAATGAATACACAACAGACAAGTAATAGATAAGAAAACTATTAAATATTATTTTATCCAATTTGTTTTTATTTCTAAATCATTATTTGTTCGCCTCCTCTTCTACAAAAAATATTATAACGAATTGCCTAAAACTCAAAAATAGTGAATTGGTAAGAGTTTTTATAAGAGTAGGGTGATAAATTGGTAGGGATCATTAAAGGGATCAACAGCTTTACGTTCTTTCTGGGTCACTAGAGAAAAACACAGCCATCATCTAGATTCCAGGTTGCTTTTTTTTGCATAATACCCAATACCTGATTCTGAACTGACCTAAGATTTGAACTTGCTAACGACTATTATACTTATAATGATTGGAGTTCTGGTGACTGACTGTGGTATATATCGCGCGCAAGCAAGCTAGACGTCACACCTATGTAACGTCGTCTGCAAGTATTATTCATGTCTGTCTGTCTAAAACGTTGTGGATAGTGTAATTAAAAAAAAAAACTATCGTTGACAAGCAATTAAAGTGTTAAAACTGTGTTTGAGTGTAATAAGAACTTGAACATTTTCCCTTCAATTTGATAAATTATTCTGCTGTTTACTAATATTTCAATGTACCTTACATTCATTTTGTAGTTAAAGAATATATCCTAGAAATAGATGTCATATTTCACCATCCGCGTAATTAGGTTAACGTAGCGAAAGACCAACGAAATCCGAAGAACTTGGTTCGAGCCTTAGGTACTAGAAGTATAGTAAGGAAGTTACGGAATACTTTTTTCAATTGTTAGTCATTGAAAAACATTCATATTTTATACAATGGATTCAAATTGGGACTCAAAAGGCACTTGTGCATTTTGTCAAAATATAATCAAAAGTCGTGAATATTTGATATGCACGTATTGTGGTCTCTGTTACCATTTATTGTGCGCAAACGTGTCTACAAAACGATTTCTACTTTCGAACAGAGACAAAAAAGTCATGTAAATGTCATGTGTGTCGTAATAAACAACCAAAAGTTGAAAATACAACACTGACTTCTACATTGACCTCTACACTGACTAGCTATACACCGTGGCATAATAAGGCGATTTGATTTTCGACTAATAATAGCGAAAAGACATTGTGAAAAAATAAATCGATAAAAATTCTATACCCAGGCCTACCCGTAATGTCCATTCTATTTATGGATCATATTAATATAATGTCATATAATAAATAAATGTATCAATTTATACGTAGGCCTTAGACGCAAGCTTTATACCTCATATAAAACCAAGATCGACGCTGCCTTAGTCTATCTACGTTTTTATTCTTAACTACAGAACGGATTTCGTTCCGGGTTTCAAATGAGGAAATGCCTACGCATGCCCGCTTAGCGGGGCAAGAACGGATTATTTTGGACTCCTACTTACCATCCCCATGGTGTTCCACCTTCGCCGCACGTTGGCAGGGTCACGGAAATGCTTTCAAACACATCCGCGACCCCACCAGCGCCAGCCGCCTAATAGCAGCCTCTCTTTAGTTGAGGACTTCTCCTACCCTTTTCCTTAAGGCACACCAGGAACACAACACACACTGCCCTTCGCGGCCTCCAATTCCATCTGCACAACAGACTCCCCCAGTACCAAGTGTTGTAGGCTGAAAAAGTCGCGGAGGATAGTCGAGTGGTGCCTCGCTGCAGCAATATAATAGGATTATATTTATATTAATATTTAATTTGTTTATTATAAGGAGAGGACTCTCATCTAGCTGCAGCCCACTAACACATATCCAAGGGCTCGACAAGCCAACTCAGAGTGGTCTTGGGCCAGCCCTTCACTTCGGGCCAGCCATGTGAGTCGCCCTTCATTTGTCTAAACAATAAACAATCTATTACTATTAGAAACCTTAAAGCCGATAATGAGAAATTGAAGTCATCTGTTCACAGTATAAGGAATAATTTGAACGTAATGGAACAATTTGCATGATCGTTTTTGAAATAAAATCGACATTGAAATAAAATGTTTACCATAAAATTAAAAGTAAAACATATTAAATAGCGTTGTTAAAAAGGGAAACGTAATAAATTCTAATATTAACGAAACTAATATCTCGCATTGTATAAGAATTTCAAAACGAAATCGTCAAAGTTTCAGGCCAAGTACTAGTAAAATTTAATAACTAGCGTATACGTGACTCTTTCATTGCAAGCAAATATGACAAAGACATTAAGAGTAAACTCAACACCAGCCCACTAGGAATTGCATCTGATCCACTTAAATCGATTTTTATAGTAGACCATTTGACCGCGGATAACAAAAAACTGCATGCTTCAATAAGGGCTCGTGGAAAAGAACTGGGCTTCAGGTTTCTCTGAGTGTATTCATATTGTTAACAAGATATTTTAAGAAAATTAGGTCTAATTCGGTGTAGACCGTAGTATTTTTTTTTTAATTATCAATATCGCATGCATAAAAATGGGCAAATTCAATTCACAAAACAAAAGTAGACAGTTTACCATAGGTTTGTCAAATGTTCATTAGCTTAATGCAGGTTGGGATGAATTTGCGGCTTCATTTTGGTTGGTTAACTTTGATGTAGTCTATCTAACCGAAAAATGGCTAAAAACTGACTCTGATATTGGTGCTTATACTATTCCTAGCTATAATTTAATACACGAACCACGTTGTGGTCATGGTAGCGGTGTAGGTATATAATATGTGAGGTTCAATATGCGTGTACAACAACTTAATCACCACGAGTTCACACTTGAACAATTATGAATTGACATTAAAATTAAGCAACAAAATTTATTTAATCGGAACTGCATATCATTCTGAGTGGGTAAGACAAGAAACTGTAATCAATTTTCTTCACGAATATTTTTCAGTACTAGGATCTAAATACGAGCACATACTTGTTGTAGGTGATATTAATATAAACTGTATAGATCGTAACAATCTTGTAAGTCTACCTAAATGTTTCAAAGTTTTGACTGACTCTTACAAGCTACATCAAACTGTTAATTTGCCGATTCGTATAATGCCACATACTTCGACACTTATTGATGTCATATTTACTAGAGTTAATTTGGAGTCCATATCGGTAAAAAATGTACATAATTATGACTTAATTGATCACGGACTAGTAATAGCGACATTTCCTATAAGTGTTTCTAATATAAAACCCCGTGCCGTACAGTATAGACCACTGGCATATAATGCCAAATACATTAATAAAGCAGCTGTATTCACTCCCTGGGAATTCATACTGGAGTATAATAAACTCAATGAAATGTTCAACTTGTTCAACTTTCTTATCTTAGACTTAGTAGATACTTTTGCCCCGGTATGGAGACGTAAATTTAAAAAACTTCCATCTCTATGGATGACGAGCTCTTATAGAAATGAGAAATGTTCGTAATAAAGCACGTCGGAGAGCTAAAATAGATAATTCTGAATTAGCTTATAAATTCTACCAGGACATGCGCAACCTAAGTAATTTCGCTGTTCGTGTTAAGGAAACAGGCATATTCTACCCAATTTATAAATAACAATATTAATTGGACGGATTGTCCTTAGTGTGGTGTCATATTATTAAAACAATTAAGAGCTGTTCTAGTAATTCAAATCCCGTACATCTTTTGGAATCAACAAAACTCAATAGACATTTTATAAATAGTGTTTCTGTGTTACCGATTGATTTAATGCACTTTGAAAAATTTTAATATATTTGTCGTAGTAACTTATTGGAGTTCAATTTTAATAGAGTGACTGCTTCAGAGCTACATGAGATTATTAATTCCATTTTTTCTAGATCTAAAGGATGTGATGAAGTTTGCATGAATATGATTAAGCTTATATTACACTACTCTTTGGTGGTCATTGCTGCCATCGTTAATAAATCATTGTTAAAAGAAGTTTTTGCCGATGTTGTGAAGTGCTTATTGATCATACCCTTACTTTAAAAAAACAAGATAGACAACTTTGACAACCTCAGCCCAATAAGAACCAGAATGATCTTATTTTTTTGGGTGTAACATTTTTCAAGCTTATTTGCAATTAATTTAATAATACTTCCACTTCTAAAACATTCTCCTTGAACAGTCGGAAGGCATTCAATGAATGGGCCACAGTAGGAGTCCATAAGAGCATACAAAGGTTATATGATATTTACCATGAAAGGTCAATAAAATAAAATATTCAAAAATATTTAAAAGAGTGTGCTCCACAGCCAAGTTTATGCATTTGAGTTAAAGTTATTGCGTCTATAATAGATAAAATCGCCAATCATCTAGCTATAATTTTTTATACTAGTATCTAATTTGGCGTGTTTCGTGATTTAATTTGAGACCGATATCTGTACTAACAACACTTAGTATGATTTATGTAGGATAGGGTGACAAATGAGCACACAATCCACCTAATAGCAAGTGGTTGCTGTGGCCAATAGACATCATAATCTATCCTTGTTTGCGAATCAAAATGCAGATGCGCTGTTACTAATGCCTCTTTTCCAGTGAAAAAGGGTCTCCGGTTCTCTAAACTCACCATACGAAACACAGCAGTATCAAGCCGCTATTTTACGCTGGTATTCTGTGAGGTCGTGGTACCACCCCGGTTCGAGCCGGCCCATCCATGCGACAGCAAAAGATACCGCGTGGCCCTACTACTGTTAATCTCTCTCTCTCGCTCTTATGACCCTCTATTTGTTTTAGACAAAAAAATTTAGAGAAAAAAAGTTAATTTAAGTAATTAGTAGTGTCAGCCGCGTGTCCCCATAGCAAAACACGATACGATATTCGGTAGAAGTCGGCCAGCTGCTGGCCCCTTGGTTTCCTCTGCGTTTCGCTTGGTGAGTGCAGGTGGCCGGAGGCCCTTTTTACTGTAAATGAGGCATTACATCTTGGTCCTCGCGAGTGACAACGCATCTGTATTTTGATTTGTAATAGATGATAGATGTAGATGTCTATGGGCCGCAGCAAGCACTTACCATCAGGTGGACTGTGTGCTCGTTTGTCACCCTTATCCTATAAAAAAGAGCAATTTATGATTTAAAGCCTGAAGAGTCGCTATGACAAAAATTTATATATTATAATATGTTAACTTTGGTTTCTCAATACACTTATGAAACACAAAAACAAAAGTAGTCTTACAAAAATAAGTGATTTCATTCTGTACTACTGTATACTAGAAACAGACACAAGCTAGTAGTATCAGTTACCCGATTCCAACGAGTGAGTTATTCATTCTTGGGGCGATGTATATGTTTTTATAACAAAATTTCAGAAAAATATACAAAATTTCAACCTCTCAAAGTTCAAAAACTTTATTAAACTAAGTTTGTATAAAAAGTGTTATTAGAATATTAAGAATTTATGGATGAAAATAACCCCTGGGCATAAGGTGATCGATACCAAGCTATTTCTAATTTGTTTTATGTGGTAATTGTGTAACATACATGATAGTAGCCTGTTACTTAAAAGAAGACCCGTTAAACAAAAGAGTGATTTTCAAAAAGTATTATTGTTCACCTATATTGAATAAAAAAAATCTGTTTCTGTTTCAGTATATTGTCTGCCTTGTCATAATAGTCGAAAAGTGTGCATAGTCATAAATGTCTAGCTATCGGAAAGACAATGCCACCCTTCCAGATTTCCATTCGGGTTTTCGACAAAAATTTAGCACAACTGCAGCATTATTACACATAACGGACGATAGTCTTACCACCGAAGATAATGGACAAGGCACCATTATATAGTTGCTAGATTTTATTCGGGCTTTCGACTGCATTAATAAACATCTTTTGCTGACAAAATTTAAAAGTAAATGTTTTTCAGAAACGACATGTTCGTGGTTATACTTTTGCGGGCAGAGTCAAAAACTAAAATGCATCAATACTGAAGGTAATGCTGATATTTATGAGTCCCTATCAATTTCTAAAGACGTTATACAAGGTTACATTCTTGGCAAACACTCTTCGCCATATACACAGAAGACATAAAAAATGTAGTTCAACACTCCAAATATCATCTTTATGCCGATGACATCCAATTGTACGTCCACACGTCACCAAAAAACGACAGTATTACAACATCGGTTACCGGCATTAACGGTGATCTAAAATTAATAGAGCATTGGTCAAAGTTTCATGGTCTACTACTGAATTCTATAAAAATCACTTGTATAATTATGGTTACATGTCATCAGGTTGCATCTTTTGAAAAAATTGATCCAACTATCATGATCAGTGGCACAACAATTCCTCGAGATGATTGAATTCGTAACGTAGGCCTTAACATGGATGAAGGTTTAACGTTTGCACAACACGTATTGCAAAAAAAAGAAAAAGAAAATGTTTTGGGTCTTTAAAGGCGTTTTACAAAATTCGTTCTTTTTTAAAACCAAATATCCGGCTTCGTCTTTGCAACAGTCTGGTCTTGTCACATTTTCATTATTGCGACTTGGTATATGGTCCTTACTTCTCACAGAATACTATAGAAAGAATACAAAGGGTTCAAAATGCGTGTATGCGTTATTATTTTGACATACCTAAAACTAAGCACATAACTCCTTATCTCCTCAAAAATAATATTTTAAGTATAGGTTACACATGAAAACTGAAATATGTTTGTCTCGTACACTTATTAAACAATTCGCAATCTACTCATTATTTTTACGAAAAGTTATCTCCAAAATGTCAATCAACACGTTTGAGACGAAGGGGTAAACTATTATGTATTCTTCCAACTTATAAGCGTGTTAAAGCGAATGGATGTTACAAATATGCTGCCTCCAAAATTTGAAATAATATACCTCCTCTTTTGTAGGAGATCGTAAATATAAACTCATTTAGAAAGAAATGCAAAATATGGTTACTTGTACAACAAAGGCAGGCATGAAATATAATATATAAAATTGCCAATTTGCACAACCCATATGAGTATAAATTTCAGACTTTTCTTTACGTTGTTTCACGTCAATGTCAAAATTAGGTTAAGATACTGTGTTTTTTATAATTCGACTGTGGCAGAATACCAGCGGCTACCTAAAATCACCACAGCTGAGTCACAGACATTTTGTCTCATTAGTTTTGTCACCTAAGTAAGTTTCTAAAAACTTCTAAGAATTCACAGAAGTTCTTTTAACAAAACAAAATAAAAATATCGAAATAAATAAAAAATAAATTTAACATTACTCAAAAACATTTAAGAGATGTTGTTAGTACGTTATGTACGTACTTAAAGTGATTACAATATTTACGATAAAAGCAATAACAAGAGGCTTTCATCGAATCCATTCTTAAATAATGTCTCGAGGCTCGCCTATTCATATTTGTACTGAAGGTCCTTTAGAAAATTAATATCCGTAACATCAAAGTAAACGAGTCTGTTGAATTTTTACCAATGTTTATTTTATTCTACATGATTCATTTGGTAATGTGACACATTTTATTATAGTTAAGGCCATTATGAACAGTTTTACTAAGTCCAATTCAGAAAAGGAGGTTCGTAATTCAACTGTATAATACTTTCAAATTTTTTGCGTGGTAGAGCCATGCTGCAGCTATATTAAAAGTATAGTTGTAGCAGGAATGGGTCGGCTGGATCGGGGAAGGACCACGCTCTCACAGAATACCAGCGTAAAATAGTGGTTTCACCCCTGAGGACTATGATAAAATGTCTTACAACTTATAATTATACAGGCTAAATAGCTGGAACGCGGCAGTGTAAGCACTGCTATTTAGTGGTAGTGTAAGCACTGCTGTTTAGCGGCAGAAATAGGTAAAAGGGTTGTATTTTTTAATTTTAATCATAGATAAGTACATAATGTGTACACTCATATAAATTTAGAAAATATCTCTCCCCTAAGGGTATATTATTTTAAAGTAACCATTTATACAAAATTATAATTGCTACCTGAGCTGGTGATATAAGGGTGATAAAAAAGAAAGTTTTGTTATAAAACTGGCGACCCGCTCCGGCGTCGTATGTATAGTATCTATTAATGTGACTGTGTGTGATGTGACTCCAGAAAATTAATAATTTATTACACTAACCAAAATCCAATAATATTTAAGAAATTATTTAAATTTTTGTGATTATTCTCTTGCAATTATATGTCTGCTTAAACGTACGTCCGCTTAAAGTAGTTTTTTTAATAATTTTTCCATAATGACATATTATGCAACACGACATAGTCATTACTAGGGCCCGGATTAATATGTATAGAAAATATAAAAATATGTATATATTATATGGACTGAAAATCTTAAAATATGGGAAAAATATATGTAATAAAAGATAACGTGTACATTAAAATGATTCTTAATTAAGAAAAACCAAAAAAAATACAATTTTACTTTATTTAATTTCGCTTCGTTTCATTATTATTTGAATTACAGTGTATAATTACATGTTTCCTTAGATTTTCAAAATTGTTACTTTTTCTGTTTGAACGAAATAATGATTAGTACTGGCTGAATGATCTTTCAACATCACAAGATGTGATTGGAGCATATTTAAATTTGTATTATTCTGCAAGTGAGTAGGGCACATCTATGGTGCCTTCTAATGTCCCACACAGCATGCTGTTAATTTTCTTTAGGGTATGAAGTCCTTTGTTTTTTCCAGTTCGTAGCTTAATTTTTGCCTCGCTACTTCAGCAACGGGACCTTCTAATTCTAAAACTTTTTTTCGATATTTCTATAATGTTTAAATTATCATTTAGAAACGCGGAAGAATTTTCGAGTGCCTTTATCTGGTGTGATAAAAAGCAATAATTGCTTTTTATGTGGAGCAAATCGCTACGTAGAATGTCATCTTGGAGAAGTTCTTTTGATATTGAAATAGCATAAGCTTTGTTTTCCAATTCAAAAATAACAGTTTTGATTTCACTGTAATACTGGGCATAGTATTCAACTGCTCTCAGCCAAATTCCCAAGCGGGTCAGCACTGGCTCTGGCGGTAAAGAAATTTCGGGATACATCTCTTTAAAGTTTGAGATACTACTAGGTGCTTTCAAACATTTTTCTTTACGCTTGATACTAAACTGTCAACCTTTTTTAAACTGAGACCTTATTCATTCAGCTAATCTACTTATATCATGCGCCAAGCACGTCACGTGAATCATTTTTGGATACAAAACTTGTAGGACACTTGCAGCATTTACCATATAAGGAGCAGCATCGCTAAGTAGCAAGAAAACTTGTTCATTTTTAACTCCATCAGGCCACAAAACACTCACAGCATCATTAAAAATCTTTGCTGACGTATGATGGTTGCATTTAGAAAGTTCTTCACACGCCAATAAAAAGTTCTTCACACGTCAATAAAAAGGATTTGCTGGCATTTTCTTCATCTAGACGTCCGATAATCCATTGCCAAAGGACCGGTTTCTAGAATCTGTAGTTACGTCAATATCCTTTATATATTCACGGATTGAAACCTAACAATTGTCATAAATGCCAGGCAAATAAATTTTCCTAAGTGTGGATTCATCTGGAATACGTTTGCCAGAGTACTTTTCCATGAATTGTTTAAAAGGAAGATTACTCAATTTCCATAATCGCTTCACATAATTCTTTCGAGAAAGTAGAACTTTGGGAGCTGCTTGCGACTGCATCAGTAAACATTTTTTCCTCAATTTGTTCTTTCTTGTAATATTTTGCTTGTGTTTTTACCAGTCGACACGTGTTATGATATCAAAAAACGTTGCTCGGTGGATATAGATTTTTTACAAACATTGCAATATAGTACTTTTCTATCTGTAGTTAGGGATTGGTTTGGGAAATATTCGATATACTTTTCCAATTTGAACCGCATTGGTTGCTTTTCCTTAGGCATTTTTGCAATGCGAGTAAGTAAAAAAATAAAATCACACGCGACAAATCGACACGGCAAGCAATTACGATCGTCATCAGCCGGGTACCCACGTAGCTCACAGGCTCGCGCGGCAGCCTTGCGAGCCAATGCCTCGGCTGATGTGGACGTGCCTCGGGCTGCCTATGGCACACGTTTTCTCGGCCGAGCGCAGCCATACGTTGTCAGTAAACTAGACGCGCTCTAAGATGCCTCAATGTTCGCTGTTCGTTTGGTGTGTACGGTTGTATTTTGGCTCGCGAGGCTATAGTATTTGTTTTAGTTTTACTGAAGTCTCATGAGCGATCAGGATGAGTCGATTCATTTAATTCAACTGTACAGTACGTACAAGATGCTGTGGGATCCAAGATTATTTTCGTTTTTTTTAAACAATAAGGAACTATAAAAGTAGCAGCAGCTGCAATTACACAACTGTCCATTTCGGATGCTCGAGAAATTATGATGGCTCGGTCTGCTTCTCAAGGCATGCCTCTCAGTTCCGGACAATACTATTGAGGCTGCCGCGCACCGAAACTGCCGCGCGAGCCTGTGCGCTAGGTGGATACCGGGCTAATAACTAACTGTGGGGCACGGGCACGAGTCAAGTGACGAAAGGCGGTGCAGGGCGGGTAGCGCGGGTGACGCAGGCGCGGCGAAGGTGTGATTACTCGTGAGCTCTCGCATCTCGTCTTGTCGCAAAACTCATTTTCATGCATTTCACAGAGCTGCTGATCCATCTTACATAAAATAATGAAGATATGGATAAATTTATTTTATGTCTTGTGAAATATGGATTTAAACTTGAAATATAAAAAAATATGGAAAATAGAATTTGCATTTTCTTGATCAAAGTATCATAATTTATGTTCATATTATATATATATATATATATATATATATATATATATATATATATATATATATATATATATAAATAAATAATATGAACAAAAACCATTTCAATTAAAAATATGGATTTACATTTTAATCCGGGCCCTAGTCATTACAATATGCCTCTAATCAACGAGACAACGAAGATTTTGTTACGTTACTCACTAGGGGATGTTTGCAATAATTGTCACGCTTGCCAAGAGAGGTGGCAACCGAAGTTTTTTGTCATTAAACTGTTGTCTAGAGGATGTTGCAGCCCATTTCCTGACTATTCCTTTTTGCCCTCACGACATCCACGGGGTGATATGGGGTAACACTTATTGGATCTTGGAACAGTTAGGAACTGTCGTCTTGATAAAATAAATATATTGTGTGAATATGATATCAATCGGTCAAGAAGTTTAGAAGTTACACGATCACTAATACGCTCAATGATTTTAAATAAATATATAAAGATATTTGCCATTATAATAACGTATGTATAATAAAACAACGTAGCTGAAAATGTCACAATGAAAGTTTTTAATTACCAGTAGCTTCTTACTATGTTCTCTTTTCTTTCATAAAGCCTTAGCGTAACTCGAGCCATTGTTTAGTAGAGCTCTGCAAATTAGTGTTTTGTTTCAAAGATTTGTCATGACTTTAGAAACGTGGTAGTAATTACTTTTACTGTTTAATTAGTTCATTTATAATATAAGAAAGAAAAAATCTTATTGGGCTTTTTTACCTAGAACTTTGTCAGGGTTGATACCACATTCGTACCTACTTCTTATGCTAATAATTCCACTAAAAAAGGTAAAAGAGCCATTATAGAAGTTTATTAATTTTTACAAAGTATCGGCGTTGTTCTTTGTATGAGACTGGTTGCAGGTATTCATGTGCACTTATTATCAGGTAAACAGTATTTTCAAGCGTATATGCTTATATTATTTCAATATACGCGCTTAAGTATTTGCGTTGTAGTATTCGCCTTCTCAATGCAGAACCTACCTCCACATATGAGGCAGAACATGAATTTTTTGACTAAAAATTCTCACATTTTGGCTAAATTTTCAAGTAAAAAATATAAAAATATGTCAGCTCGAAATCCGATGAGTAACGGCGGAGGGCGATGGCAATATTTTCCAGTTAAATTGTAATAATTTATTACGTGTATTTTTTGCAACATTAATGCTTGGAAATTATGTTGGAGGTAATAAACGTAGTTATGTTATGGATATTTTAAGGTAAGCGCTGTAATTGTTCAGGGTACATTTGCGCATGTCGTTAGATGTTTAGGCAACAATTTAGACGTGTTACTGCTTTATTATCCTACCAAACAAAACATATCTTTTTTTGAGTTTGACTTTGTTTTGGGGTTATATTTTTATCCAACAACTGCTTTTTGCGTTTAAAATTAATGTAGGAGATACTACTAATGACAAGTAACTAGATTTTGTAACCAGCTGGTAGTTTTATGGCATGTGAGCAATTGAATACGGGGATCCACACATAATTGTCTTTATTCATACAGTATTATTTACGCAACCAAACAACTTTATTTCCGTATTCGTTACATGTACTCTGCCCTCTGCAATATTCTCGAAATATCTCACAGCTTGATAATCACGTATTTCAAGTTAGTCTTCAATGGTGAGAAGGTACATGTTACATGTATTCTTCGTTTGAAATAGATTGCAGGTATCCATTGATTATAGTCCTCAAATGCCATTAGTAAGTTTGTTTGTTGCACTAATATAATAAAAAAGATGTAGTATAATTAACATCCTCAGGAAGGTTTTCAGTAATTGCTATTATTGGCAAGCGAACTAGCAACCGAAGTACAAAGCGTCTCGCACTTTTGACGTTTCTTAACATCGCCAATTTGGGTGTTATACATCTGCCGATAATTGAGATCGTAATACCGCCTCGTGACATATTTTACTCGACTCGTGAGATCATGAACCTGTAAACGGAAATACTTCTATAATTTTATACACTATTACTAGATATCAGGACTCATTTTCTGCATAGGAGTCCGTCTGGTTAGATAATCAATCTCTTACCTAGATCTCCCAATATGCAAATACAAAATAATAATGCCTGCACTGCTGTGTTATGGTCCAAAAATTATAGTGAACCAGTATAGTTATAGGACGTGCGTTGGACTCAGTGGAGAGATGTGCCAAGAGGCTTAATGGCACTTAATGGCGAAGCAATCAGCTTTTTTTTTGCCGTTGAGCAATCAGTTTAAAAAAATAGGAGGTTCAGATGCCTGGGTGATCAGTAATCGATTGCTGAAAACAGAATTTGAAAATTCGAAACCGTTCTCGAGATAATCGTGGGACAGACAGACGGACAGACGGACAGACATCGTGAAATCAATAAGTGTCTTCGCAAGCTTCGCTGCTTAATAATGATGATCGAGATACTTCATTGAATGGATTTTAATATTATTTTTCGGATTAATAGGTCGGAAAATAATGAGCGATGGTCTATTGTAATAGATATAGACGACGATCTAATCCAATGATAAACATAACGTAACATAACATAAATACTCACTCCTGTCACCCAGAGGGATAGGCAGAGACTATGGACTTCCATTTGATTCGATCCTCACACACCTCTCTTACTTCCTCCACATCCATTTACCTACGCATACGCGCTGATCGGTTAAAGGTACTCTTATATTTGGCCCATTTTCAATATATCGGCAATTTGGTCCATAAACTTAATAATATAACCTAAAATAAATTAATGGTTGTGTAATAAACCTCTACTATATGCGGTTTATAGAATCCAAGGCCAAAATATCTGCAAGGAAACCAGATACCCTAGCATGGGTGCGGCGGTACTTCATGCCGAGGCAACTTCTTACCTTATATAAAGCGCAAGTACGGTCGTGCGTGGAGTACTGCTGTCACATATGGGCTGGTACTGCAAAATGCCATCTAGCAGCGTAAACTGTAACTACGTGACGCTTTTAATGAAAACTGCAAGAAAATAGTTATTTTAAAATAAATCCTCCTAAGAGTAACAAAGAAATAACTTATTTTTTAGCAATTTGAAGTCGGTTTTTACTTTTTGTTAAAGTTTATAATTATTTTGCTCAAAGTTTAACTATCTCAAAAAATGGTTTGTGTGTTCGCACACCGAGTCAAGTGTTGAATTATTTTAATATTACAGTATCTCATAAAGTATGCGTCCAAATAACATGCTATAAAGAGTCAAGTTTATTTTTATAAAATTGTCTTGATGATGAAATAACGCATATTAATAACGCTCAGAAATCACTTTTTAATTTTTAATCGTGTGTTGTCACACAATACCTTATTGTAGCTTATGAATAAGAAATAGGCATATGGTATTGCGGACATGGCAGTTTAGGTGAAGTAAAGATCTATATTTTAGTAGAGCATTGTATTTAAGTATCACTAGTAATTACGCCTGCGCACGCGGATAAATCATGTCGACTTGCCTAATAAAAATATATAAGGCTAGCTGAGAGGTGTAGCCTAATGCCAGATAGCCTACAGTATGCCTTATGAATCTGGCTATAATATACAAAAATAATTTTTCAAATCGCACTGCTACTTTAAATAAACAAAAAAAAAACTCTTACGCTTTATTATATTCGTAGGATTTACCAGAAATATTCCATTTCTAAAACGGTTACTAGTAAATTACCACTTTGATAGCGCAATATCCCATATTAATCCCGTACTAATATCAGAGCTAGCCGGAGGTTGAAAATAGTCTGCAACTAAGGTAACTCCATTAATTTAATTTGTATAACTAGGCTATATTACGGGCTATACAACGTACAGCTGTATTATCAAATCAATTTAAGTGATGAAACTTTATATGAAGATTATGAAAGTTGATTATATTTTTATATTTGAACAAATGTAGATGATAGATTTTGGTTCAGGTTTCTAAATGTATATTTAAAATTGAATGTGATAAGTTTTTCTGATAAGTGATAACATGTTTCTCTTATTAAGCTACATACTTAATTTAAAAAGTAATTATTGTACATACTTGGTAGAGCCATGCTGCAGCTATATTAGTAATATAGTTGTAGCACATATGGGTCGGCTTGACCGCGGAAGGACCTCTCGCAAAATACCAGCGTAAAATGGCAGCTTGAAACTGCTGTGTTTCGTAATGGTGAGTGTAGAGAACAGGAGACCCATTTTACTGGAAAAGAGGCATTCCACCTTAGTCCTCACGGGTGACGACGCATCTGCATTTTTATCCTTTATTGAGGATAAATGTAGAAATCTATTGATCACAGCAATCGCTTACCATCAGGTGGACTGTATCCTCGTTTGTCACCCTATCCTATAAAAAAATATCTGAAGATAGAGGTAAAAAAAATAAAAACTCGACCGTATTGTATCGTTATTTGAGGTGTACTCACTGAATTATTTATAGAGAACCTTCCAAAGGAAAACAGTATTTTAGATTTGTTTTCTCTCTCACCTTTGTTCTCCCGCATTATTTAACATTATACTGTCCTCCGAACGTAAAAGTTTGGATTAAAATTGCTGATGTTGAGTATTACTTTTGTGTTATTTTGGAAAGCACAAAATACATTAAACAACAAAATAATTTAAATATTACATAACTGTGTATCACTGTTTATGTTTAAACTCAACTGTTTGCATTAAAACAGGATTAGATTATTGAGTGATAGTGTTATTTTACAATTACAATTCACTTTAGATAATTGTTATAATCAGGCGTTACTTTGTGGAAATTCATTAAATTTGAGACTAGCTATACCCGCGATTAAATACGCGCAATCGTGATAATAATATCTTCCACGAATGCTATTATTAAGTGGCGAAGCTTGCGAAGTCACTTATTGATTTCACGATGTCTGTCCGTCTGTCCGTCTGTCCGTCTGTCCGTCCGTCTGTCCGTCTGTCCCACGATTATCCTCGAGAACGGTTTCGAATTTTCAAATTCTATTTTCGGCAATCGATTACTGATCACCCAGGCATCTGAACCTCCTATTTTGAAACTGATTGCTCAACGGCAACCGTTAGAAACCGCTACAAAGCTGATTGCTTCACCACTTTGCTATGCTTTTAGCTTGCTAGGTTTATTATTTTTAAAAATTAAATTCTGTTTTTTTTATTAAGAATAATAACTTCCTATTCATTTTAAATAATACCATACGTACAAGAGCAGCCTGGTGGAAAAATAACTTCACAATTATATCAAAAATTACACGACTGTGCTAGCAAAATTAAATAAACAACAATAAACTAAATACAAGCATTACAAATGAAAATCACTTCAGAAACTGATTAACAAAAAATGACGACTATAGGTTCTTCGCCTTTGAATTTCAATGAGATTTTGAAGTATGATTATTATATATGTAGGCGAAAGAGGAACATCACAGATCTTTTAATCGTTTACTCTTGATCTGGCCAGCATTTTATAGTCATGTCTTGGTCATGGCCAAACCTGACATACGACCGTCCTCGGGCGTGTATCTTCATAAATTCCTAAAACAAATATTATTAATCACCACTTCTTCTGCTCGTCTATCCTGACATGAATAGGTTCACTGTCCCTTTAGTTGGACATTCACTAACACATACGCAATGCCATTACGTTTGACCACATGCAAACTAAGGCGTCCTTTTGACCAGTCATCATCTCATATGACAACATGGACCAGACAACTGGCTTATTCCACTAAGCATACACAGAAACAGCTCTTTATACAGCTTTAGCATCGATAGAAAATATACACTTTAAAACCCATCTTATAAATATACTAACATCCTCAATCATAGAATAATCGAAAGCGTGCATCCCTTCGACCACAAATGGACCGGACGGCATCTTTCTCTTAAGCCATCACATACAGCTGTAACTAATATGTACCTACGACCAACTGCTCGGTTCTGGCCCGGACGATACTATTATCTGAACTATGTTCAACCAACCTGATTGGATCGGACGGGTGCGTCCTTTCAACCAATGCAACTCCACAATTCATAAGCCTGGACTGGACCAATGTGTCCTTTCAACCAACCGCGCGTCATGGCCCGGTACGACATTGTTCTATCTTCCAGCTTCAATCGAATGCTACCCTTAACATCAAACACTAATTCTGTCGACCACACAATATTCAGGAAAAAACTTCTACACTCATCAACACATTAGAACACAAAAATGCCACTAATTCTCTCAATTCATAGCATGATGAAAGTTAAAAATTTCCCCGGCACATCTCTAAATATTTCGAATTTGAAAATGTACTCCATGTCAATCATGTTTCGCTTTGAACATAAAACTGAGATAACAAATCCAATAATAACATCATCAGGCATGATTGTTATAGGAATTTACTCGATGAGGGATCATAAGCGAGTTTCATGCGCTATTTCTTTAACTCTGTTTTTTTTTTATTAAGGGACATGCCATGTTAGTAAACTTAAACTAGACAAGAAAACTAGCTGCACGATCTTTCGAAGGAACTGTTAATTAGTTTATGACGAGCTGCTTTCCGTAACTCCACGTATAAGCGCGTATAATACTAACAAATTGATTTAAAAGCTATACATCACTCGAATTCAATGAAAGCATTAACACTCCCAATCAAACAACACAACTCCAAACTTAAAATTTACATTTCGACAATTACTCCTTTCTGCGGCAGGAACGTGCCGGGTACCAGCTAGTAGTAAATAAATGTTTGTTAAAGGAGCCAGGTCCTGTAATAACACTTGTTGCTATCCTGATCTGTCTCTTGTTCAATCTCATTGAGACTGTTAAACTACTGTTTATTTCTGGCAAGGTCTCCCAAGCTTGCCTACAGTTCCCAAGATTTTTCCAAACCTGAGCGTGTTGATTAGTAAAGTTATTACGTACCAGTGAACGACCGTTACCAAAAGGAATCGGTTCCGGCCTTATAACGGCCATAGCTTATCGTCTCCTGACCAGTTCATGTGCTGCGTCGTTGTCCCTGGATCCATTGTGTCTTTTGGTCCATTGCAGAGTTACACTGTTGTGTTTATTCCAGTTTAGTTTACTGTTGAAAGGTAAGACCTAAGTATTTTACCTTAGAGGATAACTAGAGTTTTGAGCTAAAAAGACTTGGCAGGAGATAGTTATCGAGCATTATTTTTTGCGTGAACATAACCAGAATCGTTTATTTGGGTTAGCGGTTAAATCTTATTCCTTGCATCAACTCACCACTATACAGAGATCCGCTTGGGTCAGGTCGCACATCATGCTTGCTGTTTTTCTCGAGACCAGTATTGTCAGGTAATCTGCATAACCAATTGTATAGAAGTGATTGGCATTTAGTTTGCTGATTAGTTCATTTATGAACATATTCCACAGGATAAGTGAAAGAACCCCACCCTGCGGGTAGCCTTTCTTTATTTGGACTACTTGATATTCACCAGCAATCTTTATTGTTCGTGAACTGAGCATGTTTACTATTGAGGCAATCAATGCCGGTTCAACTTTTCGTCTACTTAGTGCAACTTTTATGCTGGCGATTGATTGTTATTTTAAGCGAATGTTAATGGCATTAACAAATCTAAACATTTTATATGTATGCGTTTATTTTGTGCAATATTTTTTTTACAACATTACGCCATCGCTTTATATCCGAGTTTTAATCATCTGGATTAAAATGCAATAGTTGCGTTGAATTTTTTTTTACTCACGGTTGACATTTGCGGCATTGCTAATACTCGTAATAAAACGTCTCCTTTACGTTCATATATGTACCTATGCATACATGCTCGTCAGTTTAAGAGTACTCTACAAATATAAATAATAATTACGAAGTAATAACTCTTTTGGTCACTCTTGTCGGCGCCGTTACGACAGCACCGACGGTGTTTGCGGGGAGTATGTGAAGTGCGTGGGGGTTTCTCACCACCGCGCCTAAGACCGGCACTCGCCGCTAGCTCGCGACCCGATCGCCACCAAATATTTTGTATTTTTTATTCCTTTTAAATATACAATTTGCCTATCGTGTGAGTCGCCTATTTTATTCATGTTCCCTAATTGAACATAGTGGCGACCGTGATAAATTAAAATATCGAATTCCGATTCCGCCGCGTAATACGGTCCAAAGGTCGTAGCACTTACCCCGCGTTTACAACGTCGCGAACGCAAGTACTACGGGCTACGAGTACAAAGGAAGCCACATCCCGATTGCTAAGAACAACGAAGCAGTCAAGAAGGATTCATTTGGAGCGGAGAGAAGACAAGAGGGCAGCTATTGAGAACCGGCCAAGCTGAGGTCCAGCGGAGTCTACGCGCCACAGCAGCGGTTTTGCAGCTAAAAATGAGCCCGTTCCTATTATTTTACCTCTTCGTGTCCCACTATTCCTAAAAATTCTATTTGTGTGAACAGGGAAACAAGGAATCTAGTCCCTATTTTTTGTTGCCTTACCCTACCTACCTATTCTTAAGCAACATCCTTTATATTCCTTGTCTATCTTATACCCTTTCGTATATAAAACTGCTAATCTAAATAAACTATTCCTACTTAATAATCCTACCAAATAAAATACCTATTAAAAAAATCCTAAAAGAATTACCTAGATAAACCTACCGACAATTTACATACCTAACGAGTTAAAATCACCTATTTGCTTACCTATCAGCTAATTGTCTATTATTTCTTACTATTATTTAGCCGTATCATTTGCTAGGCAATCAGTGCTATTTTTCAAGCCGCCTATAATTTGCATTCATTGCGCCTATTTTACGACTTGAAAGTCTTCACTAGCATTTAATTAGTTAGTAGCCACTGTTAAATAGTTAGAATTTAAATAGCTGAACCTATTTCTTTAAACGTAAGCATACATATGTACATAGCTACGCAAAAATTTGAGCTTAACTTCTCAATGCAAGTAAATTCACTTCTCGCTATTCACTGTTAGCTGTTTATGCACCGCAAATAAATTAGTCATCACTATAGCATAATCATTCGATAAGCCCTATATTACGCTAATTAAACCATTATTTACACAAATCAATTAAATTTACGACCAACCTTGCTTCCCGTTATTATGTTATGTACGTAGATATCTGCAAAGCATTCCAACAATCAATTTCAGCTACGGTGCAGCGGTCGCTCGAGACTATCATCGCATCCCGTGTCACTGCCAGCACTGCGGGCTCACGTCGTGGTACTGGACCGCGGGCGTCGCGCGTCATCAATCCCACCTTTCACCGCGCTTCTGCTGATTTTGAACCGGTTTCCGTCACAGCGGCTACGAAGCGAGAAGCGTATTGTATGCAATTCTTATTTATTTGATTAGTACAGCGCATAACTAGTTGTTTTGATTGTTCTGCGCGTTAACTTTGCTAGTATGGAGGCAAAGTACAAAACTCTTAATTTAAAACGCGCTTCAATTAGAGGCCGTGTTACGAAATTTAATAACCATTTAGAAGAATTAAAAGGTAAAAAGCTTACTCCTACGGAAGTTAGCGTGCTATCGCAGCGATTAGTTAAACTTGAGACTTTATTTGGCGAATTCGATAACGTGCAAAATCAGATTGAAGCATTGGAGGAAAATAATTTAAGCTTAGAATTGGATACCAGAGAAGTTATCGAACAAGCTTTCCACAATTCGATCGCATTGGCTCAGGAAATTATTTCCGTAAGCAGTACGACAAAAAAGTCGTTCGCTTCAGCATAGCAGTATTTACACAGCTGATGAAGATGATCACGAAGTTATCGGCTTTCGTTTACCAGTCATTAAAATTAATAAGTTTGATGGTACGTTCAACAAATGGTTGGAATTTCGTGATACGTTCAGTTCTCTGATACATAATAATTCAAAAATAAAAAATATACGACAAATTTCATTATTTAAATTCCTATCTAGAAGGTGAAGCTGCTCGTGTAATATGTAATTTAGAAGTTTGCGACAATAATTATCCTGAGGCATGGAGTCTTCTTTGTGAGCGTTTTAATAATATTCGTCAATTAATAAATAATCATTTGAAATCTTTGTTTAATATTGAGCCATTGCGTGAGTCTGACAAGTCACTAAGATTTCTAGTAGACCACGTCACAAAAAACCTACGTGCTTTAAATACTTTAAAACAGCCAACTGATCATTGGGATACCCTGATCATATTCATAGTCTCAGCGAAATTAGACAGCAACACGCGTGTTAAATGGGAGGAGTACATTCAAGCTAATGTTAATGCTTCGGATATGCCTAGCCTAGATGATTTCATGACTTTTATTAAGGGCCGCGCTGAAGTTTTAGAGTCTGTTTATTGCAGTAAACAAGACAAAAATATAAAGTCAAACCCGAATCACAATCAAGGCGTCAAACAAAATCCCGTTTCTCATACTAAGTCATTCGTCAGCGCTGAGCAGGGCGACTCATTGAGCAGGGCGACTCATCATCAACTGCCTCTCACAAGTGTATTTTCTGTGGTCAAGGTCATCGTAATTATGAGTGCTCACAATTTCAATCGAAATCTATTGATGATAGACTTTCATTAGTGTCCGAGCTAAAGTTGTTTGCGCAAAGGGCATAATACGCGCGCATGCAAGCTTCCAGGTACGTGCAAAATATGCAAAAAACGTCACAATACCTTTTTACACAAACCTACGGATTCTGATACCAATGTGGCAGTCACTAATGTTGCAGTCTCTGAGCCAGTTTCAATGTCAGCTGTTTCTGCTTCTGAGACACTACTATGTACGGCTTTGGTTGATATTTTTAATCCCAAAACAATCAATTACATTACCACTAAAGCTCTCTTAGACAACGGTAGTCAGTCTAGCTTTATTACAGAAGCACTTAAATCAAAGTTAAATTTAACTTCTTCCACGTCTGATGTTAGGAATGTGGTCGGCATATGTAACACTATTGTCAAGCTTAATGCTGAACGTTGCAATGTTCGAATTCATTCAAAGGTAGGTTCTTTCAGCGTTATGACGTCATGTTTAGTCATACCCCAAATATCAGGTAAGATACCTAAGTCTCTTGTGTCTATTACACACCTTAACCTGAAGTCCTTTGCATTAGCAGACCCCAGCTTTTATGAGCCGTCTGACATAGGACTGCTCATCGGTGCTGACCTATTTTGGTCCATTATTGGAACCAAACAGCACTCTTTAGGCAAAGGAAATCCTATTCTACATGAGTCTAAATTAGGATGGCTTATTGCAGGTCCCATGCACCATATTCAAAATGACAATCTCAATTTAAATTCCCCAGTGAAATGTAATTTTGTAAGTATTGAAAGCAACAATACTTTAGTTGAGCTTCACAATGATTTGAAGAGGGTTTGGGAGCTTGAAAGCTTGCCACAAAAGCCCTTTCTTACAGACCAAGAGAAAGCTTGCGAACAACATTTTTTACAGCACACAAAACGCACTGAAGAAGGTAGTTTTTGTGTCAAGCTGCCATTGATCGACAAACCAGACTGCCTTGGCACTTCCTATTTCATGGCCAGGCGGCGATTTATAAACCTGGAACGTCGCTTTCGCAAGCAACCGGAACTTAAGTCCGCCTATGTTGATTTCATTGAGGAGTATCGCAAACTAGGACATCTAGCAATATCTGAGGTAGACCGACCTGAGCTTGCCTATTTTGTTCCGCATCATCCTGTTATTCGTGAAGACAGTGAGTCAACACGTCTACGCGTCGTTTTTGACGCATCAGCTCGCACTTCATCTGGGTTGTCTATAAACGACATTCAAATGATAGGCCCTACAGTTCAAGACTCTCTTTTCAATATCCTCATCCAGTTCCGGCAATATCGTTATGTGTTGTCAGCGGATATTGAAAAAATGTACCGGCAGGTTTTAATAGATGAGTCTGACCGAAACCTACAGCTGATTTTATGGCGTGATGCGGAGGACAAACCATTACAGACACTCAGGCTTAACACGGTCACCTACGGATTTGCTAGCGCTAGTTTCCTTGCCACCAGGTGTCTCTGGCAAGTGGGTGAGGAGTGTGACGATGACGTTATTAAGGTAGTCATACAGGAGGACATATATGTTGATGACTTACTAACTTCTAGCGATGATGAAGATCAATTACGGTCTATACAGAAATCAACACATGTGGCTCTTTCTATGGCTGGTTTTGATTTACGTAAGTACCGATCCAACTTACCTTCTTTACTGCCTTCAGACGTTGTCCAGTCATCCGGCAACCTGACATTGAGTCAGTCTACAAATACGCTGGGCCTAGATTGGAGTCCTTCGACCGACAGCATTAATTTTCCCATTGCAGTGGATCAGTCTGAGGTCGTCACTAAGCGCACTATACTTTCTTCAACTTTCAAGATCTTCGATCCCTTGGGCCTCCTATCCTTGTCCACTATCGTTCCCAAAATTTTAATTCAGACCTTATGGTCTCTCAAATTGGACTGGGATGAGCCCGCTCCAAAGGATATTGTCGATGTCTGGAGACCTTTTGTTGATGGACTTAAATGCCTTTTTTCACTAAATATACCTAGATGGGTATCAATAGAATATCCAGTCTCTGCTGAAATCCACTGTTTTTGCGATGCATCGCAATGCGCCTATGGTGCATGTTTGTACCTTCGCTCTACAAATAAAGAAGGACAAATACATGTCCAACTTTTATGTGCGAAATCTCGCGTTGCCCCAGCATCCAGCCCTATTACAATTCCTCGTTTGGAGCTTTCAGGTGCTCTTCTGGCAGCTGAAATGAGCTCATCTGTGACCAAAGCCTTGCGACGTAAAATATCGCGTCATGTCTGTTGGACTGACTCGAGCGTAGTTCTTAGTTGGTTGCGCTGCGGTTCTTCTAACTTGAAGGCATTCGTTGCCAACAGAGTCGCCGCCATTAGAGAGTTGACTGACGCAAATTCATGGCACCACGTTCCTACAGAACACAACCCAGCTGACCTGCTATCCCGTGGCGTGAACCCACAACAGATCGCTGCATGTGATATGTGGTGGTATGGACCTAAGTTTTTATCGTTGCCAGAGTCCGAGTGGCCTTCTATGCAGTCGCAGACTGTTATTGAGATGAAGAATTTGCCGGAAGTTAAAGCGCATCCAGTTGCTATTTGTGATAATTATCAATCAATTATTAACTTTAACAAATATTCTAAATTAAAACAATTACAACACATTTTAGCCTATGTACATAGATTTATTAATAACTGTAAAAATTCTATAACTAAAATTACAGGTTCCTTAACTACCGCCGAGCTCAATAAAACTCTTAATTCATTAGTGTATATTTCCCAATTAGAGGCATTCCCTAAGGAATACGATTTATTATTAAAAGGAAATTCCCTAAGTCCTAAGTCGCACATTTCGGCACTTAATCCATTTTTACATGAAGGAGTGATAAGAGTAGGTGGTCGAATTCAGGCTTCTGAATATAGTTTCGATATGAAGCATCCCATGTTGTTAAGCTCTAAACACCATTTTACTCAACTTTTATTCCAACAAGAACACGTACGGCTTCTACATCTAGGGCCCCAAGCCTTACTGGCTTCTATTAGAACGCGTTTTTGGCCCATTAGTGGAAGAAGTCTGGCTAGACGTACTGTGCATAATTGCACCGTATGTAGGCGTTTTAAGGGTCAGTCTATGAAAAACATAATGGGCAACCTACCTGCTCAAAGACTAATGCCTGACTTTCCTTTCATTACAGTAGGGACTGATTTCGCTGGGCCATTTATGGTCACGGATCGCAAAGGTTGTGGTTGTAAAATTACAAAATGGTATTTGTGTATTTTCATTTGTTTTAGGTATAAGTGCATCCATTTGGAGGCTGTTAGTGAGCTGTCCAAGGATGCTTTTATATTAACTTTGAGACGCTTTGTTTCACGGAGAGGGCTACCAAAGCAGATATTCTGCGACAATGGTGGAAACTTTGTAGCTGCTTCAAAGGAACTTAAAGAGTTTTTTGAAATTAATGCCAAAACTATCGCTAATTTTGCCGCTAACGAAGGCGTTGAATTTTGTTTTTCGCCTGCATACGCTCCTCACTTCAATGGTTTGATGGAGGCCGGTGTAAAGTCAGCCAAATTCCACCTGGCTAGGATATTAGGAACTACGCACCTAACCTATGAGGAATTGTCATCTTTGTTCACACAAATAGAATGTATCCTAAATAGCCGCCCCCTATGTCCATTAAGTTCCTCTCCCACTGACTATTATCCCTTAACTCCGGGCCACTTTTTAATTGGTAGACCACTAAGCTCGCTGCCATCTCCGTGTCTACAATCCGCTAATGCCAATCGTCTCGACAGATTCCAGCGCATCGAGCAGTTTAAGCAACACTTTTGGCGACGCTGGAGCCACGAGTACATTGCGGAGCTGCAGTTGAGGACGAAGTGGCGCACGAAGTCCAAAGAGAGCCTACAAATTGACGACCTAGTCCTCTTGAAAGAGGAAAACGCTCCACCGCTCTATTGGCGTCTCGGACGTGTAAGAAAACTCTTCACGGGATCTGACGGATTGACACGCGTCGCAGATATAGACACTGCAAGAGGAATTGTGCGGCACGCCCTAAACAGAATCGTCCTACTACCGAAGCCCGATGAGTTGGAAGATCTTGAAAGCTGTTAAGCTTTCCAGCGCCGGGAGTATGTCGGCGCCGTTACGACAGCACCGACGGTGTTTGCGGGGAGTATGTGAAGTGCGTTGGGGTTTCTCACCACCGCGTCTAAGACCGGCACTCGCCGCTAGCTCGCGACCCGATCGCCACCAAATATTTTGTATTTTTTATTCCTTTTAAATATACAATTTGCCTATCGTGTGAGTCGCCTATTTTATTCATGTTCCCTAATTGAACAACTCTTACCGTCAAGTTTTCCCGACATCATATGTTCATGGCTCCTGAATGACTCACAAGTAAATCGCAGTTATAACTACGCACCAATTCGTGCAATGTGACCAAATAATAATAACAAATGACTAAAAATATGAACGCTTGGAAATAACTACGGCAACTTCTTCAATACTTAATTATACTTCAACTAAATCATTTCAAAGGAAACATTACATCACGAAATAAAATGTCCAAGAGCCATAACCTTTTTAATTTTTCGTTAAGAAACAAATGAATACTACACTTCATTTTATTTTATGAGCACTCGTATCTATGTCCAGTCATTCCCGTTACATCTCAACGACGAATAAACTAGACCTCTACAAACACTACACAGAAAACACAAAATAAAATGACGTAAGCAACTCTACAATTTAACAGGGTCATTAAACATCCAAATAGACTCAGTTTAATCAACTGAAATAAGCTTGACTTTCAGGCATTTCTTTCAACCAATTAAAAAGTCAACCTCTTGTTACTACAAAATATTTTTTCAAAGCAATATTTAAGACAAATTTACTTGCCTCACGCATTAAATGTTGGCCGGCAGCAGCGTTAAATAATCTACCCACGGCATCCCACTCCGAAAGTATCGGCACGGTACGACGCCTTCATCACATTATTTGAAGGTTATATGTGGGCGATAACTGTATGTCACTTCTGAAGTAGACGAAAGAGGAACATCTCAGGTGAACACTCATGATGGATGGCACATACATGCGTTCTTTACAACATTAAGTACCAGAAAATATAAAAAAGAGATCGTTAGCAATCCGTCGCAAATGTATGGTACGCTTTTCCGATGATGTTAATTTCAAAATTCTTCTAAACAACCACGGTTGCCAGATTATAAAAATTTATATATTTAATAAATACATATTTCTTAAAATAAATATTCTTATTGCAATATAATATTACAATTAAAGCCTTAGGTAGCGCTTTAACATCTATGTTCCCCACGCTCCCAATCTCTCGCTCGCTCTAAATTTCACACTATGCGAACAACCCGCCGGCACTAACGACATTGTTAATTGCATTTTTAAGTAAGCTCGGCGGTGAAGGATAACATCGTGTAAGAACATGCATATCTGAGAATTTCAAGAAAAAAATATTTCGGCGACATGCGAAGTCCGACAATCCGCATACGGTGGACACTTTTCGCCATTAAAAGTCTCTTAGAAACTAGAGGAGGCCTGCGCGAAGGAGTTAAACGTATATTATATAATGTAACTTTACATTTATATTTCACTAGTGATGTGGCAAGAAACCTCTGGCACGAAAGTGAATTGATTCCGGTTGATTCCAGACTTTTTTAAACTTGTTCTTTCTGTAATCCGTCGAGCTTCTTGGAGCTTCGATCTTACCTCAGAAGAACTAAAGGTACGTTTTTAAGCACGCTGTAAGGATTAACCGGTTATTTTTGGCCAGAGAGTTCCATTTCCGTCCATGCCCGGCTAGTTCCGCGTACTGTCTGGTCTGTCGATATCCATTGACAACTCGGTGTACCACAGATTTTGATGCTCGTAATGTTTGGGCCCCATGTAGTGGCGGTAAGAATAGCTACTAATCTATATCTTCCCATGGGTGTCGTAAGAGGTGACAAATGGGCAGCAGCATCTTTCTGATAAAATCAAATTACAATAGAAAAAGTGCGGTTACCAAACCGTTCGTCAAGCGTGGCAACTATATTAATATACTCTCCATGAAAAAAGTTACAAAAACACGGCCTCCAGTCACCGCCGGTCCTGTTATACCTGGATACGATAGCGGTCATGGTAACGGCAGGGCAGGCGGTGCTAAGAATCTCTGGTGGATGTTCGGTTGCCACCTAAGACGACTCGACCTGGCAACATAAAACGCACGCACCCTGAGGACTGACGAAAATATCCTAAAACTGGAAGAGGAGATAGACAAAATGCGCTGGGATATTATAGGATTATCTGGGATCCGAGGAGAGGAGAAGGACACGGTAATCCTCGAATTTGGCAACTTGTTCTATCACCGGGAGGGCGACCATCTGTCTCAAGGAGGTGTCGAATTTATCGTTCACAAGTCTCTCGTTAACAACGTAATAATAATTGGGAGTGTGTCGACGAGAATTGCGAATTACTCAGAATCACCAAGCCGTATCCGACGAAGGTCATATAGGTTTACGCACTAAACTCGACACATTCCGATAAGGAGATGGAGAAAATGTATGAGGATATCTCCAAAGCCATGCATTCCTCCAAAACCCCCTATATGGTGTGAATGGGAGACTTCAACGCAAAATCAGGCACAAAAGAGATCGACGAAATTCAAAATAAGGCAAAGGAACTCAAGTAGCAGCAGCTGGCCGAATTTATGAAGAAAAAAGGACTCTGACCCTACAGGAAGTAGAGCCGGGCGAGCCCCGACGGTTCGACAAAAAATGAGATTGACTTCATTATGACGACTAAACGGCAACTGCTCAGTGATATCTCAGTGATCGCGAAGGTAAAAACTGGTAGCAATCACCGAATGGTCAGAGGAGTCCCGAAACCTTTCAGCTCGAGTTACAAAACCGTTTTTAGTGCCTGGAAGATTGCAATGAAGTGGACGATATGAATGACAAACTCCTGGAAACTGTCCATGCGGTCGGAGCTAAGTTTTGCAAGACCCGCCGCAGAATATCACAAAAATCTCCGAGCACACTCTTAATCTAATCGCTGTTAGACGGGAAATAAAGCTGCAGTATACAGTAGATTTGACAGCATACAGGCAACTGAAGAGACATATCTCCAAATACATGCAGCGGGCCTTACGCAACTTTAATACTGCGCGTATTGAAGAAGCGATCGAGCGTAAAAAGGGCTCTTAAGTCTTTGCCAGAGTTATGTCTGCCAGAAAGTGCCAACTGTCAAAGCAGAAGACCGAATGTGGCAGCATCGTTTCGAGGACACCTGAGATTTTGAGTAAGGTTGAGAGGTTCTTTGGGCAGCTGGACACATCATCGTTAAAGCCACACGCAAGTGTAAATAACAATTCAAGAGTAAGTCTTATCCGACACTATTCCGATGATATCCCGGACGTCAGTCAGAGCGATATTAGAATAACTATCCAACACCTTAAAAACGGCAAATCCAGAGGATTTAATTACAGCGGATCTTCTGAAAGCCGGTGGAAAACCGGTATTTGAAGTCCTTTAGAAGCTCTTTAATTCTGTCCTCCATGGTGGCACTACTCCAGAGGCTGTTCTTTAAAAAAGGCGGCAATGCTTCGAAGAAGAGAATACTGATTTCCCTTATGAGTCGACGCTGCAACATACTGTTGTCGAGTCATTACGAATCATCTCGCACTGAGCGTCGACGATTTCCACCCTCCCGAACAAGCCGGTTTCGGAAAACGTTTTAGTACCATAGACCACATAATATATACCATTCGACAATTTGTAAAGACGACCGAGGAGCACAAATTCCCACTAAGTCTTGCGTGTGTGGACTATGATGAAGTCTTTGATTTCGTCGAAATTTGGGCGGTGCTGAAGTTGCTTCAGCGTTGCCAAGTGTACTGTCAGTATATAGAAGTGCTGAAGTGTTTGTAGAATAGGGCTACGATGGCTATCCTAGTACAGAACCAGAGTACGAAACCTATCCAAATGCAAAGAAATGTAAGGCAGCGTGACGTAATATCCGCGAAACTCTTCACCGCTGCATTGGAAGACGTTTTCAAACTACTGGACTGGAAAGGACACGGCATTAACATCAAGCAACATCATCATAAGCTCGAAATAGTTGACGTATATGTTTACCTGGGACAAATATTCCGACTAGGTAAGTCCAACTTCAAGCGAGAGATCAATCGTCGGATTCAGCTCGGTTTGGCAGCGTTCGGGAAATTACGACAAATCTTCTCGTCAGGCATACCTCAAAACTTGAAAACGAAATTGTACAACCAGTGCGTGTTGCCAGTGATAACTTACGGATCTGAGACGTGGTCCTTCACTGCTGGCCGTATGAGGAAGCTCAAGGTCGCTCAGCGAGCTCTGGATAGGGCTATGTTCAGGTTTTCTCTGCGTGATAAACTTAAAATTGAGGATATTCGCAGTAGAACCAGAGTGACTGACATGGCCAACGGATTAGTAAGCTGAAGTGGCAATAGGCCAGCCATATAGCTCGAAGAACCGAGAACAGATGGGGAAAAACGTTCTTGACTGGCAGCCTGGTACCGGTAGGCGAAGTGTAGGGCGACCCCCACTAGATGGAGTGACGACTTGGTAAGACATACAGAAAGTTGATGGATGCACGTGGCTCAGGACCGTGATTTGTGGCATTCCTTCGGGGAGGCCTATGTTCAGCGGTGGAATTGTGAAGGGCTGTAATGATGATGGTGATGAATGTTTGGACCACATGTTTTCAGGTGTGCCCAGTTACAATTAAAGTGACAGCCCTAACAACTTGAGTGGTGTTTAGATCTAGTATTCTCAGCTTATTTGCAGTAATAATTCACAATTAAATCGATTAACAACGCAATGCAGCCAAGCCAAAAATTTAAAAAATACCTAAGTTTAAACTCAAAATAAAATGTAAAAGTTTTTTCGCAGCATGAAAGAAGAAGAACGCAATATTATGCAATAGCTGTGGCAATAGTTACGTAAAAAAAATTCCAAGTAATTGCCCGTCACAATACGTTTGCTTTTTTGATAATGAGCCTTAGAATAATAACACCTAGAACGATAGTTCCCTACAAAGCGGACGTTCAAAAGTGGGGCAAGAACAAAATCTTTGTTTGCGTTATCAACTTGTGTTTACGCTAGACGAAACACACATAAATGAAAAAATAATGTGGCCAATACATTAAATTTTCCCGAAAAGTAGGGAAGTTGAAACTATATTGGACTAATAGTTACAACGTAACGTATGACTCACAAAAATATAAAAATAAGTTTGTTTGAATTCTATTATCGAAGTGTAGCCCGCTAAATACAAAATATTTTTGAATAGGTTCTAGCCAAGTGAGATACTTTTATGAACCATATAAATGTGATTGCATCATATTTTTCTTTGTAACTGTACAGAGACGTTATAATTATATGACTAATGCAAGTTCGATAAACACCCGCCCGATGCCTGACACACGACTATTCGACGAACCATTGACCGTATTCAGTATCTATTATTCAGTTTGTTTTTAGCAATTTTTTTAATAATCGTCGAGTAATGGTGTACCGCACCTTACTGCATGCATAATGTAAGCTTCAATACGAAAAACACAAGAAAATTTTAATTTTGGTAGGTTTTACACAGTCCTCACGGATGACAATGCATCTCTTTATTGAGGATAATTGTAGATATATATGGGTCACAGCATCCGCTTACCATCAAGTGGACCGTGTGTTCGTATGTCACCGTATCCTATAAAAAAATGTAAAGAACAAATTTTTGTATTTTAGTGGGCTTCCAACTGCTTTTATTTCGATTGTGTCTGATGTTTTCTCTCTCACAAGCCGCAATGATCGGATCAGAAAGAAACATAAAACAAAAACCAAACTTTTATTATCAGACCATATAAAAAGTTTCCTTAAAATTTATCATCCATATTTTTTAATTTTTTAAACGTTACCCCCACACTAGGATTTTCTCCTGTATCGTGGAGGCAGCTTACAAACATAAATTGCACGAGGACAAACATCCAGACCCGGAACAATGATTTGTAAGGCATACAAATACTTGTTACGTGCGGGATTCGAACCCGCGGCACCCAGCGCAACAACTCATTGCTAAGCCACTGCGCCACGGAGCCGTCGATAAATAAAAAAAAATCGGTTGTCTGTAAAGTCGGTTTACTGACGATAGTTGAACGTGACAACGTCATAAGAAATATTTAATATCGAAAGAATCATTACCTTTATCTCCGCAATTATCGTTGCTATAAACAATTGACACCACAATCGCTTGCACAGTCGCTCGTTCCGCGCTCTCGCTTGCACTTTAAATGGAACGCCTAGGTAACGTCGCATGAGTCATGTTTTTTCGTGCCGGCAGCCAGCGTCATCGATTTATAAGACGTTGTCACGTCAACAATGCGTTGCATTTTTGCAATGTTGGCAGCCCTCGAAGTAATAAGTTGTCAAGTTGCGTTACGCACTCTATTTAATGAGGGCTAATTAACTTTCACTCACCAGATGTCGCTAGTTGTGACTGAGGTAAAGTTTTTTATAACATAGTGTCAGTTAATTGAGAAATTAGTTTTAAGTCATAGTTTATCATTATCTTAAATATTATATTATTACACAACACAATGCGTCAGAGGTTTGATTTTTTAATTTTTTGCACTTTATAACTCTTTTTAAAAAAATCAACTTTTAGTTACATTTTATAGTTTGGTTTATTCATTGCTAATGTAATTAATATAAAATATAACTAATAATACAGAAAGTAACCTTAAATATTACATTTTCTTAAGAAATTATTATCCCCGCTATGAAATCTGTCAAATATTTTACCTCACTGTAAAGTGGCGCCGCCCTGGTAGTAGAAAAAGTTGTGGATGCCCTCATTCCCATTGACGTGTTTTAGTTTTAATTAAAAAAGGTGGGAGAATTTTTCCTTCACTTTGGCAACATTTCCATATAATGTTATATGTCAGTTTTTAAAAATTCATATTTATATTTTATGAATGTTTTAAGTAAAAATATAAGTTAAAAAGCATTAGTTACTCGTGAAATGTAATGTTATTATGTTTCTCTGATGTACTGACTTCCGTTCATTGCATAAAACGTCATTTTTAATTAAAATTTTGGGAGCTGTTGTCAACACGACACGACTTTGAGCACTAACGGGCCGAGTATTGAACTAAGCCATACTGGCTTAGTTTGAGTTGCCTCACATTACGGATGCGGACTCGGCTTCTAGGTGTTATTATTCTAAGTAATGAGCATAATAAGTTAGTTCGCGACTAAACCGCTAAGTAAACAAGATCCTTCCTGTCTATCCCGCAAATAAAAAAGTAAAGCGTAATTATGCATATAAGTTGTGTTATTCACAAAATGTTTATTTACTACAATTTACTATAACTTTACATAGTTATAATGTAGCAAGTTTTAGGTCATTTTCAATGTAGCTATAACAAGATTTTTACTAATCCAAGTACATTTTATAATTTGGTCGACTATTTTTAGTTAACTTGTTTATTTAGTTTTCCCTTTAACTGCATAATATACACTGCTATTGTGTATACTTTTAAAATTTACAAAAACAGTCGTTTAGTTGATCGAGAGGGGGGGGGACATGACTATAATGAAAAATACCGCTTTAAAGGTAAATATGTCGCAAACGTACCCCTGAATCGAAAAGATATTGTTCCACACCCCCAGGGTTTTTAAAAAAAGTCCAACGATACCCCACACGATGGATATAAGATATATAAGGGTGGATGGGGATATATAAGGGAAGGATGGATATAAGATATATAAGATATAAGGGTTCCGTGTTGTGTATCTACGGAACCCTAAAATAAATAAAATTCTAAAAAACATTCAAAAATGTCTTTTTTCTAAAGCATTTATTAATGTTTGTAGCCAGTACGCACAATAATTAAAACGGGAGAAATTAAACCTTTTTCTTTGCATTCCTCTAAATTTTTCTATAATCTTCAATGTATGAATATTATTGGTGAGAACACAAATAATAATGTTCTAAATAATAAACGGTCATCCTTTGAGTTTCCTCCAATTCCATTAGAGTGTATTTTCCAGCATTTCCCCACACGGCTATACAATATTGTAAAGTATATTGTTATATATATACACCGTTTTTTTTATTTCCTTATTGAGAGGCCGTCTTGTACATGCGGTAAGCAAGTATGAAAACCTTACCTCACTCCTCGTTTTATATATTTATTACATAATATATCAAATACCGTAACCGAGTAGAGGCGCTTGAACTGTTCGTTTTTTTTTCATAAGATAAAGATAAAAACAAATTTACGGAACATGTTCCAAACGTCCCAATGTCATAGAGTATTCAACTAACAGGAGACGCCATGCGCATAAAGTTCCAAACAAAAAAGTCTGTCACTTCTAGCGGGAGGCGAGGTAAGCAAATCGTAAACATTGGGCCACGTCGTTACGCACGCACACAGCATAATATGAGCACACGATTAAGCAAAACGCACACAACCTTGAAAATCTCTCATAAATGTCTCATCGTTACAGTGCATAAGCCATAAATAACTAGGGCGAGGGCCTTGTCGATATGGATATGTCGATGAAATTTTATGCAAGTTACATTAGCAAATTAAATAAAATAAAAATGAACAAATATTTAATGTGTAATATTCCATTCAAAGTAAATTTAAAAAAAATACATAAGGTACAAAATAATAATACAAAATTACCATAATTAAAACAAATTGAAAAAGTATTATATTATATTTTAACTGGTTTTAAAGTGAATAAGTTTGGTATGTGACGAATACACTTTTTGGGATCACTCTTTTTTGCGAGGTAGCTAGTTCTAGTGCTTGCATATTTTTCCATCACCAAGTTTGCCAGTTCAATGTTATGTGGAACGTAATCATTATCGAAATAATGTTCCTGTATGCTTAAAAATATATAATATGCCTAGTCTATGAAATATTTTTACTATTTTTTAATGTCATGATCAACCGAAAAGGTTATCTGTATAGGGGTTTTAAACGGTAAAATTAGACCGTTTAAACCCCTATAAAGATAACCTTTTCGGTTGATCATGACATTAAAAAATAGTAAGAATTTTTCATAGACTAGGTTAAACCGTTATAAGGCTTAGGGTTGAACTACATATGGCAGCACGGAATCGCACTTTCCTGTGCTTCTATCCTTTTTGGTTACTCAGAAACGTTATTTACTAGAGCAAGAAAGAGAGCGGGAGTGTATAGTTTCACCCACAAAAAGCTGATTGTAAACCAGTTTTAAAAGTTTATCTATCATTCTTAACAATCCATACTAATATAATATTATAAATGTATAAAATTAAAAAAAAATAAACATTTGCTATCTCTTGGCCGAAGTTTACGCTTAACCAAACATACTTTTTTTCGTCATTTTACTTAGGATTGAAAAATAATTAATGTCGTCGTAAAAAGCGGTAATATTTTGTGTTCTACGGTACAAAAGTGTAGTACTCTGTATATATTTAATAATAATAGATTATAAATATGACACTGAGATTATTTGTTTGCTCTTATTGATTTATTTAAGCGCTAATAATTCGTGTCTCATCTGAAAACAAAAATTTGGTTGACACCATCTAAGACGATATACTTGTAAATAACATTTTAAAATGAATAAATATCATTCACTAAACCTTCCATTTCGATTTGTTACATGTTTTAAATTTTATCCTTCATAATGTAGAATAAACCTGTAGCAAAATAATAAACTTACTTCCAATAATTTCAAAGTTGGTACAGCAGTTTCATTTAGTTTCCTTTTATTATTTGATTGGATTACGAAAACCGATTGGTCAAAATGCTAGGAGCAAATAGTGCTTGTTCGTTTAGGTACCCAGGTTATATGATTGCCACATGCTTTTATCCAAACTTGGCGCCTGTAAAGATCTTTTGGAAAACTGTAAAACCAAAGATCTTTTTTAAACATTGTACAAAAAAGAGTTTTAAATAACACCTTGGTATTATATATCAAGGTATTAATTATAGTCAAATAAAAACATCGACACTAAAGATTACAGTGATCATCACTATTATTGCCTTGATGATAGCATTTTATATACTCGAAATTACCCTTCTTTTTGTTTCATAGCGTAACATAATGAAATGAAAATATCTATTTAAAATGTTTTATATACAATAAAACAAATTAAATTGATGTTTTCATTTCGTTAAAAACAATTAAAGATTATTAATGTTGTTTGAAATAATATAGTTTTTCAAATAGATCACAATAATATTAATGAATTTAAGACTATTCAATAATACGATTTTGTCTTGTGTAATAAAAACAAAGAGAAACGACATTTGTCTACAATTAAGCAAAATTTAATTATATCCTAGTGGTGCAAAAGTCCTTACTTTAGTATTAATACTTAAAGTTGGCAACACACCCTGCTCAGCTATATTTATCAGAATTTTCGTGATTTAATGCTTACGCATTGCCGTAGGAATCCGACTAGGAGCGGCGATTTGTCAACCCCATCAGTGTCCCTGTGGTACGAGTAGCAGCGTCGACAAGTTTGGGCTCCACGGACTTTCATGTAAGAAAAGCGCTGGTAGATTTTCACGACACAGTTCTTTGAACGATGTCATCCGAAGGGCTCTTGTCTCTATAAATGTTCCCTCGGTTTTAGAGCGTTGTGGAATATTTAGAGACGATGGCAGGAGACCCGACGGTATGACATTGGTCCCTTGGGAGAGAGGTAAAGCCCTAGTGTGGGATGCTATTTGCGTAGACACTCTGGCGGTCTCTCATCTCAGGGGTACCTCGTTTAGAGCCGGGGCGGCATCAGAGGCAGCTGAACTGAGTAAGTGGCGCAAATATGAGTCTCTGAGAGATGACTACATATTTGTGCCATTTGCTGTAGAGACTATTGGACCGTGGGGTCCACGTGCGGAGAAGTTCGCTCTCCATACGCGGCTGCTCGTTGCTGCTGGTGATAAGAGGCCTGGTTCTTTTCTCGCTCAAAGGCTAAGTATAGCCATTCAGCGGGGAAACGCAGCCAGCGTTCTTGGCATGATACCGCGGGGAGTAGGACTATATGATATTTAAGTTTCTAGTTTTAGTTTTTTTTAATGCTTATATTAATTATTGAAATCAAAATAAATACTTAAAGATGAAAGGTAACGCCGTCTTTTTGTAAATTTGAGGTCTGTGATATTTTTTTACAAGAAAACATACTGCAACTCGGCATTTTTCTGGAGGTCAACTCACGCTTACGACTACTTGTTAACTGATGCCGTACGCGGCGCAACTAGTTTTATATAACGGGAATGATCCGCGCTCTCGTACTTTTGACAGCGGGGAACGCTCTCCAATGTCGTCTCCTGTTAGTTTAACACTCTAAGTCTAAGTAGTTGACCACGGCTATCTTCAGTATATAATTAGAAAAAATTGTCCAATCTACACAAACCATATTGATCGTTTGAACGAGTTTCATTCGACGTGTACCTAATCTTTCGCGTAAACATAAGAAATCATTATGTTTAGTAAAATTTACATAATTGTTACTTAAGTAACAGCCACAAATGTATAATATATGAAATTTGCTCTAAGTATGACGAAACAAAATTAAATTTAATAATACTTGGTTTAAACATCAATCGACCAATTACCTGTGCGGCTTCAACGGTAGTGTTCAATTTTTTTTGAAGAGCGAGAAATAGTCATTGTAATGTTACGGCTAACAATTCTTTTGCGTATTTATTAAACGTTAATATTTATTATATGTATATAATATAGTAACGAAACTGTACAAAGGCAAAGCTTCTAAGTAGGGTTGGCACAGGAGAATAAAATTAAATAAACCAACCGTTTATCAGCTTTTATTAGATACTTAAGATTTACTTTTTTACAAACTAATTTAATTAAAAATATTAATTGAAATATTTTTTTTAATTTTTTGTTCCATTTAATTAATGGTAAATTCTAAATCTAATGTAATTTTTTAAATTGGTATATTGGAAAGCACTCAACAGTGGACACATTTCAACAGTGGTAAAGCCACGCGGCAGCTTTTGCTGTCGCACTGATGGGCCGGCTCGAACCGGGGTGGTACCACGACCTCACAGAATACCAGCGTGAAGTTAAAGGTTTACCTTTGCGTTTCGCTTGGTGAGTGCAGGTGGCCGGAGGCCCTTTTTACTGGAAATGAGGCATTCCATCTGAGTCCTCACGGGTGACAACGCAACTGCATTTTGATTCGCAAACGAGGATAGATGTAGATGTCTATGGGCCGCAGCAACCACTTACCATCAGGTGGACTGTGTGCTCGTTTGTCACCCTTATCCTATAAAAAAAACTCACGTGGCATACCATATATACAATCTTGCACACGTTTTAATATTTCATTACCAATATAGTGTAGTGTAGTAGTAAAAGTGTGATTTCTTATATTTACGCGAATACTACACATTAAAACATACTATTTTTACGGATTTTATCGCGTTTAATATATTTTTATATTCCCAGCGTTTCGGGTGCTTTACAGCCCATGACCCATGATCATGGGGGGGGGGGTCTGACATGTTTGAAGTCTCGATGTCATAGTTAGCCCGGCTACCTTCAGTTTTTTAATTTTAATTTTTGGTTCGATTTATGCAGAATGAACTTACAGTATCATGAAGTCTTGCAGTGGTATGCTTGGGTTTGGATTTAATTTTGTTAATTATAGGATCTCAAGCAGATGGCAGCACACATCCATCTTCTCTATTGAAATAAGGATGTTTTTTAATTTCAATAGCCTCGCGTATCATCCTTGGTAGGTATCGGTATTCTTTTGCGAGGATTTGTGGTCTATCAATAAATATCTGATGTAATGGCGGGCCCGATCTTGAAAATTTTCACAGACTACAGACTTCCCAGAGCGTCGGTGCTTCACGTCAGCTATATATTCTTTCACGCGGGTTTTAATGGATCTTTTTTTGTCCTATGTAAGAGAGACCACATTCGCAATCACGTTTCTACACTCCTGCATCTTGTAGAGTAATCTTATGGGACAGCTTGAATTATGATTTAATAGAAGCTCGCTTCAAAATGTAGCCAACCTTGTCTGTGACTCCACTGGCATAGGGTAGTACGGCAGGCACACGCTCGACTTTGGTCGGCTTCACTCGATCACTGTGACGTAGGCGCGGGACCCGAAGCTTGTTGTCTTGCAATACCTGCTCGACGTGCTGAAGCTCGGTGGCCAGATGTTTTCTGTCACAGATCCCTCGTGCTCTCTGAAACAAAGACTTTTCCCACAGTAGCTAACTGTGATGGATGATAGTGCGATTCGCGATTCAAATATCGGTTGGTATGGGTCTTTTTCCTATACACAGTGTGACCAATAGTGTTATCAGGATGTCGGATGACTAAAACGTCTAGGAAAGCTAAAGAATTGTTTGCCTTTAACTCCATTGTGAATTATATTATAAAGTTTATGAAATTAGGGTGGTCTAAAAATGCAGTTACTTGGTCATATGGTAAAATTGTTAGTGTCGTCTACGTACCGCTTGTAGAATCTTGGATTTATAGGAGCATTAAGAAGGGCTTTCTCCTTAAAGTCCTCCATAAATATGTCGGCGACTATGGGAGATACAGGTGAGCCCATCGCACCACAATCTACTTGCTTGTAGAACTCCTCCTTCTACAACAGATAGCCATATATAAGGCAGTGTTTGAGTAAACTGCATATTCTTTAGGCATGTTGTATACTTCTAGCTTCCTGGTTACAATTGAGATGCGGTCTTCAATAGGTAAGCATGTAAATAGTGACTGAACATCAAAATTGACCATAGTTTCATTGTCAGCGAGATGTAGGTCTTTTTTCTCACTAACAAAATAGTACGGATCCTTTGTATGTGATATGTGAAAGAACATATAGCTGACGTGAAGCACCGGCGCTCTGGGAAGTCTGCAGTCTGTGAACATGTTTATGATCGTCCCCGCCATTACATCAGATTTGATAGACTTTTTACATTCAAAAAGTTTTGAATGAATGTCTTCTCGTCCGACAGCTTTTAAGCACTCCTGTCCTCTCAACTAATAATAAAAAACATGAACCGACATATTTAATTTATAAACGCAATGCCTTAATTATAAACATTATAAAAATAGTATTCAATCACTTATAGGTAGATACTACGTTTTCTTTCAATGTTGTAGTATATATATGTATATGCCATCAAAAATATAACTTGTATAAAAAAACCAAGTCTCGCAACTCAGTTCTTCTACCGTAAAAAGTTGTGAGATCCATGTAATACCAAGTCGGTGAATTTATTCAGTCCCTACTTAAGGGTCCTTCTGTCTTAAGTTATTACGTAATTAGCTAACCTAAAAACATCTTATAGTGACCACATCAATATTAAAAATCTTTTATATTTTAAATAAATAGATTGACTTGGCCATCGCATGAAAACACAATGTATCTCTCAAGTAATACATATAATATTAAATTAGATTAATGTTTAGGCAAGGAATTCTCCACCGCGCTGCCCTAATGCGTGTTGGCGAACTTCACATGTTTTTAAAATATTTTTTTATTATTTCTCAGACATCCAGGTTTCCTCACGATGTTTTCATTCACCGCCGAGCACGTGGTAAATCAGCACTTATAATTGCAATTAAGAATTTCATTGGTTCCGGCGGGATCGAACCCGGGTTGCTCGAGTACTGTGAAGCTTACAGCGAGTGCTAACCATCTGAGCTACCACGGCTCCTCAGAGCTACCACGGCTCCTCTGAGCTACCACGGCTCCTCAGAGCTACCACGGCTTCATTAGTAGTAAACCATATCTACACTTTTTTATATTTCATTTGATTCAAATAATTATCTTGAAAACAAAATTTGCCACTTATTATTCTTTACATCACCGTTTGAACACTGACCGAGCCGGTTTACAGCAGTTTCTCTATGTACTCGTATGTTACGAGTCACCAGTGCTCACGCATTTACGCGCCTTAAGCTTGTAGTAGTGTAACTATCATAGCACGGTTTTATGAAGCTTTGCCTCTGTACGGTACGGTTTTTTCACTCATGTGGTCCAGGCGAGTGTTTTCCTAAATTAGCGCTGTTAAAGTGATAATAATTGAATAAAGGACATGGATGTCGAGGTAGTCTACTACTTAGAACGTGAAGAGAGAATTTACTAAGAAATGACGGACGCTCTTTTTTAATAGAGTATTGGTAGCAAACGAGCACACAGTCCACCCGACGATAAGTGAGGCTGTGGCCCCTATAACATCCACGCCTATTTATTTAATTGTTAGTAAGAAAATATTACAGTGCAGTTTACATACATAAATTGACTACTATTGACACGGCTATCCTTTGTTAAGAATCCTTTGAAGTTAAGATGTAACGCTTTGTTTCTAGTAGAAATGGTATTCGGTTCTCTACACTCACTACACGAAGCATATCAATATTAATCTGCTCTTTTACGCTGGTATTCAGCGAGCGCATGATCCTTCCCCAGTCATGACCTATTCGTGCTGCAGCATAGATCTGCCGCAAAATACTTAGTACGTCTTTTAAACGCTTACTATTTTATGTAAAAACAATACTTGGCTTTTATAGATTTTAAACAGATTTATTAAATCAACTGTTGAATCTGGGGGCACGGTATTGCCCCCGCCAAGTCGAGCAAAAAAGCGGCATGACCTACCATCCTTTTCTCGAAGCAGTTCAGGCCATTTCCGAAACCCTATAACTTCGTTATGGATAAAACTAGAGGCCTGAATTTTTACTAACCAAGTAGGCATTGTATAAACTCAGTATTTTTTAAATTTCATTAAATTTGAACCAGTAGTTTAAGAATTATAACTAATCAAAGTTTCTTAATTTTGTCACTCACTGACTGACCGATCATCAAAACTCTGAGGCACTTCTAGCAGACATAGAAACTTCAAATTTGGAATACAATTATTGTTTAATATATAAATCAAAGAAAAATTAAAATATTTCAATATTTCGGTCCAGTTTTTGAGATACACCAACTGCATAAATAACTTTGTAATTCCATATAAACATATAGTATTACAAAGTTACATTTGCGGTGAATAAAAAAAATAAAAAAGCCAAGTCTCGCAACTCAGTTCTTCTACCGTAAAAAGTTGTGAGATCTATGTAATACCAAGTCGGTTAATTTATTCAATCCATAGATTGATACATAGATTGACTTGGCAATCGCACTAAACAATCTAATTTAATATAATATGTATTACTTGTGAGATATATTGTGTTTTCATGCGATTGCCAAGTCAATCTATGTATCAATCTATGGACTGAATAAATTAACCAACTTGGTATTACATAGATCTCACAACTTTTTATGTTAGAAGAACTGAGTTACGAGACTTGGCTTTTTTTACAAGTTATGTTTTTGATGGCTATAGGCATTTTCAAGCCGCAGTAACTAAGAGATTGCAGCCTTGAACTATTTCCATAATCATTTAATGGGAAGACAGGTGAATAATTAGTTTATGAGTTTAGTAATGTCCATAATGAGCAATCAGTTAAGAGAGACAGGGGAACCTGGATACTATCTGGATGATTGGCGGTCCACCACTCTGCGAATTACAAAATAATTTCTTTTCTTGCACAATATTTTTGTGGAATCGACTATCACCAGCGATTTTTCTGGACCAATATAGATTAAGACTTTCTCTTTTTTAAAAGGCCTGCAACGCATCTGCAATTCCCCTGGTGTTGCAGTTGCTCATGGGCGGCGGTAGTCACTTACCATCAGGTGAGCCGCAAGCTCGTTTGCCCCCTCTCATATAAAAAAAAGAACTATTAAAACGATAGTGTTGACACTTGTCCTAGGGCAACTTTTTATGGAAACGCACATGTCCAGAAATGGACTTACAGATACTGTTTATTGAATGAAACTAGTTACGAATTTTATAGCGTTTAGTTAATTTATTTTATATTTCTGACGTTTCGTGTACTTTGCAGCACCCATGGTCACGGGGGGATTGAGGTATTCGACGTCTCAATATCTCAGTTAATCACCTGCTGTTTAAAAATATCATTTTTATTTTTTGTCCTGAATTTTTGTGGTTGTTTCTTAATACTTTTAACAAGAGAATATCTTGTTAAAGCCTTCGTTTTTTATGGCCACTGCAACCAAGAAAAAGTTATAAACCACAAAATTAAATTAATACAAATACAGTGATGAGTGATTAGATATGGATTTAAACGTCCTTTACTGCTGGCCGTTTGAGGCAACTTAGGGTCGCTTAGCAAGATTTGGCAAGGACTGTGCTCGGGGTTTCTCTGCAATATAAATTTCGTATCGTGTATCTACATCAGAAAACCAGTAACTGAAATAGCCTACTCTATATAGATCTATGTAAATAGATCGAAAAACCGACATCCGATTATAAGAATGGATATCAAACAGCAGCCCGGTACTAGTAAGCGAAGCATAGAGTGCTATAAATAAAAATTAACTCTTATAACATATCACGTTAATATATTTTATCAGAGTTTCCACAAACTTAGTTCATTAGATATCAAAGCAAACCAATAAACAAAAATCTTTCTAACTACGCCGACGCTTCGACAAGCTTTCAGCTACGTGATTTACATTTAGGTAGCCACTTGAATCAATTGATTTTTCTTTAATATTATTGACGAAACAATTTTTATATTATATATTTTTATATTTAATATTAATAACGAAAATATTATGCATTATTATATTTCAAAATAGCAATCGCGTTTTATGTTATGGATGCTAGTCATGTATTATCAACATATTTATCTTGAGTGAATAGGCATTTGTTGAGATAAGTCAGTGCGCTATGCCAACTTCAGCTACATCACCACTTACCATCAAGTGGGATTAGGATTACCAGATGAAAAAATTAAAATTCCGGAGAAAATGGCTAATATTCATTGAAAAATCCTGAGGCTTTTTTACAAATTTCTCTCAAACGTACTTAACAATTTAAAGAAGTCGTATTATTATCGTTTTTATACACTGCCGATCTCGCTCACGCGGTATAATCGCCGGACAATACCGTTATCGCAGCAGTGACGCTCACTCACACTCACTCAGTTCGACCCTATTGCGAAGATTAGACTATGCTGCTTTGAGTAACCATGGCCGAGCGAGAATCGGAACCTATCGGAATCGATACAAGTAGAAAATGTCTTCAAGTACCAAGCGACCACGGTACCCCTTTACATTTACAGATGTTTCAAAAGAAAATATTCCGATTATGAAAGATGGTAGAGAACCTACCGAAGTGTTTGTTCAATATTTAACAATATTGTATATTGATACTGAAAAACATATCCTTACGGAACATCATAAGAAAAATGTTGTAACTGTTTCAAGTAACATTAAAATTGACTCTTTTTTATTTCATCCACAAAGTTCTGGACTAAAAGACAAAAAATCCGCCGTTGAGGCCAATTTAGCTTTTCACGCAGTGAAACATCATCAATCATTTAAATCTATGGATTGTACCAGGTGAACTACTAGTGGAGGCTATATTTGCCGATTCCAACCACTGCAAATAGTATTTCTTGTGCAAGAACGAAGACTGAGGCCATTGCTACGGGCGTTATATCTCCGTGGGTTCAATTGAACAGGTAAAAGTCTCATTACAAAATGTCAGCTACTTGGGTGTTTCCACAGATGCAAGTAATCACGGAGCAGAAAATATTTCCTATTATGATACAATTTTTTTACTGGAAAGAAGGCATTAAAGCAAACCTGTTGGATGTGCTCAGCACACCCAATGGAACTGCTAACGCTATAACAGAGATAATTAAAACAAGCTTGCAAAACGACTTGTTGACAAAATGTGTATGATTTACAGCAGACAACGCTAATGTTAATTTTGGCGGAGTTAATCGGAAACCAGGACGAAATGTTTGGTGTAATTTAACAAAAAACATGTTAGAAAAAGATATAGTAGGAGTTGGGTGTACATTATATATAACTGTATTCAACACGGGACTGATAATCTTCATATTGATAAAGAATCTCTAGTAATGAAGCTGTTTAATTATTTTTCCATATACACCGTACGCATGGAGGCGTTGAAGGATATCAGCGGGTATATAGACGTTAATTGTCAGAAACTTTTGTTTCATTGCAAGACACGATGGCTTAGTCTCTTTCCAGTGATCGAAAGAATATTGATGTATGAGCCGTTGAAGCAGTACTTTTCGTCTACTCCTGGTGTACCAATAACTTTGAAGAACTTTTTTGAAAATGAACTGAGACCCGACGGTATGACATTGGCCCCTTGGGAAAGAGGTAAAGCCCTAGTGTGGGATGCTACTTGCGTAGATACTCTGGCGGCCTCTCATCTCAGGGGTACCTCGTTTAGAGTCGGGGCGGCATCAGAGGCAGCTGAACTGAGTAAGTGGCGCAAATATGAGTCTCTGAGAGATGACTACATATTTGTGCCATTTGCTGTAGAGACTATTGGACCGTGGGGTCCACGTGCGGAGAAGTTGGCTCTCCATACGTGGCTTGTCGTTGCTGCTGGTGATAAGAGGCCTGGTTCTATTCTCGCTCAAATGCTAAGTATGGCCTTTCAGCGGGGAAACGCAGCCAGCGTTCTTGGCACGATAACGCGGGCGGTAGGACTATATGATAATTAAGTTTGTAGTTTTAGTTTTTTTATTATTATAGTTCTCAATATTGTATATAATAATTTATATTATTAATAAAATGAGCTCGGCGAAGTTTATTTATTTCGCGCTCACTCGTTGATGTATATCTTTCAGGTCAGAATTGAAAACATCAAAAAGGATAACAATTCTGTTCCAAATATTTAAATAATCCTCTAATCCACACATGAAATTTTAGTTGCACGAGCGAACGCAAACTTCATGTCACTAAAAGTGTGAGAATTGCTGGTTAAGTGCACTACAGAAAATCAAGAAGTATTCTAGCAAGACATTAAAAATTGTATAACCCTTGCATAGAATATCTAATCAAGTAGATGAAGCATTTAGATGATTTCAAAGTCTTTAATTGGTTGATGCTGAAAAAAGGCGACATAATCGACTTTGATCAGATTGCTTTATCAATTCATTATTTGAATGGGAAAGGAGTACACATTAATTATGTGAATTTTTTTGATGAAATTGCAGTTCTGAATTGTTTTTTAACAAAACAAGAACAAGCATTTTTGACGTAATGCTTCATGCGCTGTGTGCAAACATTTTCAAGTCAATCTGTATTTCACGATTACTAGAGATAATGCGTATTTGATAATATAGATTTGCAATTACAGCACAGAATGCAAACTTAGAAAGAGGTTTTTCTATCATGGGGCTCAATTATCTAATGAGAGAAACCGACTAACGGTGTATTCAGTTCGAGCTAATAATTCAATATAATTTGAAGAGTTTAACATGTGGGGCATTTTACAAATCAATCATTAAAAAAATAAACCTTTCTTAGAAAGGTATCTTCACACACTAAGTATGATAAAACTGATTAAGTACCTACTTGGATAAATAAGTATTGATTTTAATTGTGCAATTATTACCAAAGGAAGATTGTTTTTAGTTTGTTTAACTTTTTATTAAAGAGATCTTTTGAATTTTTAGTGGCTGTATTTTATTGAAAATTTAAAAAATCCTGAGATTTCATGAGATTTGAAAATTCCAGCCGCAATCCTGAGAAAAGTCCTAAAATCCTGAAATCTCATGACAAATCTTGAGATATGGTAACAATTGCGTATTATAGTTAAAAACATATCTTCAATCAGTTCCAAGTTCAATAGTTCTTGTAACCGAGTTACAAACAAATCAGAGTCCTTAATGTACGAGTTTGTCGCGTCAAAACTAAATTGTATTATTCTAATCGTATCTACGAGAATACCATTAAAACTTTGTTTTCAGATTAGACTGACTATATAGTTCTGATGTTAGTATATCCACTATCTTAGGTGTCATTACAAGCGGCAGAGGGAAACAAACCAGAGTTGGGAAGCAGCTTCTTCATAATAACACTAAAAAAACTGTGGCTTCAGTTGTCTATGGGTAAGGGCAGTAGCTGCTCAGGATCAGTGTAAAGTCTTTTGTCACTTCAGTTTTATAAAAAAAAGGATATCTATCTAACAGAGACTTTATAATAATGTATTACAAAAGGTCACTAAATTGTTTTATTTTATTTTCCTATAAACAAAGACGTTTCGTTCTCCGTGGTGAACTATTTGTTTGAATACTTACGACAACTAGAAAATACTCGTAAACATCTTTAGTAGTTCATAAAGTAGTTATAAGTTGTTGAACTACTATTTTGTCTCTTAAATGTTTTATTATACCTTCTGCACTAAAGCGTGCCGTAGGAGAAAATAAGGAAATGTTTACAAACTTTTTTATAGAAACATATTGGGCTTAGAAATATAATGTTACTATTAAAATATTAAAAACAGTTTGTAAACTGTAACAGTTATAATTTACAAATTGTTTTCAACGAAATTAGGTAAATATTTAAAATATTGACGAGCCGTTTATTAAGTCCAATCGAAGTCGCATATTATAATGTTATTTAATTAAAATTGACTTCTGACATTGTCAAAGCGTGAAACAAACTTGACCTTCTACTCAATAAATTACAGTGTTTTATATTCAAGAAGTCTTTTGTTAAGAAATGTGATACTGCTCAGTTAATGAAAATAGGTAATATAACACTTTCCACTCTCTGTGAAAAAATATTCATTGTTTGTAAATAATTAAGCTAAGGTTATTATGGAATTATCCCCCATGAAGCAATCTGTGGGGGATGCCTATGTTCAGACTTTTCCAAGATGTAACGGATGGATGGAAGGTTTATATTTTTTTTTCGATGAAATAACTCAAGCACCTATCACCTTGCGATGAATTTATACTCCACTTTATACTCCATTTCTACTAAAACTATAATAAAAAAATCTATAACTAGCAATCTAATTATCATACAGTCCTACTCCCCGCGGTATCGTGCCAAGAACGCTGGCTGCGTTTCCCACTGAATGGCTATACTTAGCTTTAGAGCGAGAAAAGAACCAGCTTCTTATCAGAAGCAGCAAAGACCAGCCACGAATGGAGTTCCTTTAGGAACTTCACCGCACGTGGACCCCACGGACCGATAGTCTCTACTGCAAATGGCACAAATATGGGGTCATCTCTCAGAGACTCATACTTGCACCACTTAGTTCAGCTGCTTCTGATACCACCCCGCCTCTAAACGACCTCTAAACGGCCTCTCATCTCAGGGTACCTACCCCTGAGATGAGAGGCCGCCAAAGTGTCTACGCAAGTACCATTCTACACTAGGTCTTTACTTCTCTCCCAAGGGACCAATGTCATACCGTTGGTTCTCTTGCCATCGTCTCTAAATATTCCACAAGGCTCTAAAATCGAGGGAATATAGAGACAAGGGCCCTTCGGATGACATCATTCAAAGAACCATATCGTGAAAACCTACAAACACTTTTCTTACATGAAAGTCCGTGGAGCTCAAATTGTCGACTCTGCTACCGCAGGGGTACTGAGGGGTTGACAAATCGCCGCTCCTAGTTGGATTCCTACGGCGATCCGCAAACTTTCCCCATCAAGTAATGTGCCGAGATTACTTGATGGTAAAGCGTGTAACCAGTGACTAGATTCCTTAGTCGAAACAGCTAGAAGGCGTGCCTTACTAGAACTTATGCAGAAACGTTAAAATTGTAATTACCTACTACTATATTTTAAAAGCATGTTTATTTGAATAATAAATGCCATCAGCAACATAACTTGTAAAAAAAAACCAAGTCTTGCAACTCAGTTCTTCTACCGTAAAAAGTTGTGAGATTCATGTAATACCAAGTCGGTTAATTATTCAGTCCCTACTTAAGGGTCCTTCTGTCTCAAGTAATTGCGTAATTAGCTAACCTATCAACATCTTATATTGACCATATCAATATTAAAAATCTTTTATGTTTTAAATAAATAGATTGACTTGGCAATCCCACTTAACAATATAATTTAATAAATATGTATTCCTTTGTTGCGTGCTTGCCCAATTCCTTTGTTTATTTAAAATATTTAAAAGTTAGTGCTGAAATGGCCTATGGGACAACACGTATAAAAATTATACAGGAATTAGTACATATTCCATACTTCAAGATATTTCACCGTAGGTGCTTTACTTATGGGTTGACATGTACATTGTTGATTGTACCTACTACAAACTGTACTAGGTACATTAAAGGTTAAAAAATCTTGAGATCGTTCTATTTAAGCCATTATGAACCCTCATTATGAGCCTCCGCAAAGTCTACTTCACCTGAGGATGCCTCGTGTAGAGGTGAAACACGTGTCGTATTTTCGAGATTGATGTGTCGTGCCTAGTTTGGTGGTGCTAGGGATGCTAGTGCTGGGATTGACGGCGACGGGTATAGTACGCGCGATTGAGGGAGGGTTGGAGGCCCCTTAAAACTGGGCAGGAGACATCATTTTTTTTTCTTTAAGTGGAATAAAGCAAACTAGTTTATAACAACCCCATTATAATGGATTTCCGCAAAGTAACGCCTGATTCTATTAATTAACTTTAAAAATATACTACAAATTGAGGTATCCTACCAGATAATTAAATATTTTTCTTTATTTAAAACTAAAATATGTATATATTTTATGCAAAATAAAGGAAAATAAAACAATATTTTTTGAAATTTTATCTGTGGCGGAAACAACCTGTGATTGGTTGCAACTCTTGTGACGTCACACACGAGTAAGCATAGCTGCCTTGACTGATTGTAGTTCGCGTTCTATATTTTTTTTGGTGCTATATTCAATCTTTGAGCTATTCATGAAATAGTTTTTGACACATTTTATAACTAGCAGCATAAATATTCGTTTTGTATATCAAAATGGAGTCAAATTTTATGAGAGCCGATAACAGGAACCTATCTAAGACAGACAGATTATTGGTTGCGGATTTATTTAAGAATGAAGCTTACCATCCTGCGAAACATAAGAACGTGAAAACAGTAGTGTAAGTACCTCGTAGGAATTATTTATTTACAAACTTTTATGTATAATAATTATTCAGAAGTTTTGTAAAGTCTCATTTTAGGTTATGTTCATTTACTTATAAATTTCTTGTAAATTAAAAAAATAAATAAAACTAGAAGGATAGCTAAACAACATCATAGGAAACATTTGAAACCCTACAGAGAACCCTGTAGAGTTTGGTTGAAAACCCTTACAACTTCTGCTGTAAGGTAAAGCCATATTAAGTGTTTAGGTATTAGAGATGTTATTACTTCATATAAAAATCAATATTAAGCTACTGTCTAGTATTTATAAAATTAAATATTTCTTACATTGAAGTTTTTACATTGAAGAAACAAACAGTTTCTGTGGATAGTCGTATTAGTACATTGTGACACTACGCGCCATTTGTATATCAATTTATCGAATAAATTTGAAGAGAAATGATAAAATTCACTTCAGATGCACTGTTTTTTTACGGTTATTGACATGTTTACATGTGTGTGACGTCACGCACATGTAAACCACTGCTATTATAGAATCAGCGTTTTTGGCACGGTTTGGAATTTTAAATGATCTCCCGGAAATATCAATGATGATGATTGATGAAATAAAGAATAATTTAAAATGGTTTTTCAAAATTAGTCATATAGGCTATTCCATACTATTTGATATTCACAACGCTCGATGCCCGATTGATGCTTGATGCCCTACGACAGTGTGCCGAGGGCTTGAGAGCGTGATTCATCGCCTACAGCGTTAGTCGTAGAGAAGAGGAACTCGTGATTAATTAAAAGCTGCACGTATCAATAGATCTGCAAGATTAAGCTGCACTTGCCGCGGTCAGTCCATAGATGGGTGCCCGTTTTCTTAACATACTGAGATTGAGAGATTAGAGATTGTATGCTCAGACGTTTGGTGTATTTTAATATCTCCTGCGTATTTGACTAGTATCTGTTAAGATCATTATGTTTTTAAATTCATGCAGCTAAATGATAATATGTTGACTTTTTCAGGGACAGTGAAAGAGAGAGTAGCCTCATAAACATATTGGCCTTTAAACAGAGCAATATTATTTAACTTATACCTACAAGTATTTCCTTACTTAAATTATTAAGATTATATTCATTTTTAAGTAGAAAGTTAAAATAAACTTCTATATTTTATTTGATTATTAAATGTTTGTAATTATTAAAAGAAATACTTATATGAAAAATAAAGCAGCTATTATGGACTCCATATCCCCGTTTTTTATTTCACCAGCAAAACATTTTACAAAACATATAAACATATAAATAGGTATAAACTTAATTAGGTATTTACCTATTTATTTTTGATTAAAGTTATGTTACAAAGGAAATTCCGGGGAAACTGTTCATGGTAGTAAATTTTCCCCTAAGTTTATATGTCGAAAATACAACTATCCGATTTGATTCTTAGGGCAAATTGTTTAAGTTTATCGGTAGACTGAACTGTATAGAGATTATTGGGATTTTGTATATTCTATATTAAAATCCAACAAAAGGCTGGTAGGAACAGCTTATTCACGGGAACATATTCTTTGATAATTTTTTATTTATTTAAGAACTATCATGATAAAAATATTATGGAAGGTATTCAGTTTCGTGCACTAAACTATTATTTTTAATACTTTTACCGCTTTCTTAACTATAATTTTTGATTTTCGATAGTCAGTGTAAGTAAAATGTACATCACTTACTACTTAATGAAATGCATGTCCATTTATTTCTATAGATTACAATAGTAATATTAGTTTGTACGGAATCCAAACGGAGTACTGAGAAATTAGCAAATAAAATATGAATATTACTATAACCTAAAACAACCTAAAAGCGATTATCTATTAGTTTTCACCGGTATTATAAGTTAAAATAGTGCACTGTTCAATAATAATTATTAGTGTAAAGCAAAGTTGTAGGTACATTCAGCATTTATAGGTAATTGAAGATCGATAGAAAATCCTTTTAGTAGTTTCGGCAAAATATAGTGCCTGTCTATGCACAAATGTGGTATGGATACTATATTTTACATGTATTGATTGATTGTGAGATGTATACTCACATCCCAAATATCATGTAAGTAAGATTAAAGCCAAGATGTGTCAGGGATAATATGTACATTTATAATTTCACCTACACACGCTATATGGTAAGAAAGATGTTTTGAACTGGTTGTGTAAGGATAAAAACACAAAATTTTAATGCATCTACATTTATTATAGTAAATCATAATTTCCAAAGTCCAAGAAAGCGAAAATGACTAGGTAATGTCATTTTTATCAGTTATGACACACTGATAAATAGTGAGTAAGTAAGATGTTTTAAACTGTTTATGGAAGGATAATAAAACATATGTATAATTTAATTGTATTTTTATGGTCAATCAACATTTCAAGAGTTATTCTTTTTAAATAACTTGATGATAACATGTCCATTTATGATATTGGTATGTATCAGAAGGACATTTTCAATTATGAGATATATGATATAAGAATGTTGTCTTCAATATCCATACTCTTTTGTCTCTGCCTACGGGAAGCTCTGCAATCTTTCAGCCTGCGAGGCATACAGATATGTGCTCAGCGATCAATCTGAAAAAATTTAATGACTATTGTACAGAGTGCCTATACTAAATATTAATTCTTATCAATATATTATTTTTTCTACATTTATTTCATTCTAAATAGCTTGTGGAGACTATGTTTATGTATGTAGTGATTTACATTTCAAATACTATAAAGCCAAAAAAAAAAAGATGTCCATTTTGTAATATTGTTAGGAATCAAAATGACATTTTCAATAATAAAAGATACGAGATAAGACTATGCATTCAATGTCAATAAACTGTATTACCATATTTCTGTCGGAATTTTGTTATCTTTGCCTGAATGTTAAATAAATAAGAAATTATTATAAAATATACACCATTAATTAGCTCAAGTTGATCAAATACCAAAATAGTAATTATGGATTTACATCAACGATATTTGGCTATGTAATAGTTGTCAGACTTTTTATTTTCACTGGTTTATGTATGAGAAAAATATATGATTTATTTGATGATAAAATATATTCCCTTCTGTAGAGTTAACAACAGCAGTCTAAGCATAATAGAAGAATCTGATTCCTTCGCAGGATATGGTCCAAAGTTATATGATTCATGGGACTTTTATATAATATTGTAATTTGTCAGTTTACATAATATATTATCAGACTTACCGAACAGTAAATGTATTAACAAAAACTGATGTGATTTGGAGAATATAGCTCCTGAAGGTGATGTGTCTGGCAGTTTGAAGTTTATCAGTTTTATTACAGTCCTAAATATTTTGGTAAATTCAATAGAAATTTTAAGGATATCACCCATTACACAATTAAAATGGCTTAAACTAAGCCACAATACTTATGCAAACTGTATATTTGCCTCTGGTACAATTATTTACTACTTTTTTACACATAAATATATGTACCATATATACTATCTATCTACTATGGCTTGCATGAATTCAGGATCCATGTCTGGACCACCAAATAAGCCATTTGGTATTGTGAAGTTATATAGTACAACTTGCTGAATACATAAGGTAGGTATTTGTACCTAAATGCAATTAAATGAATCGCTCTTCAAAGCCCATGAGCTACATCAAATAGAGAAGCTTCCTTAAATCCCTCGATCAATAGATTCTAATTTTCTTTTATCATACACAAAAACTTGTTTTGTGTATTTATTCTGTCTTGTATTTAATTTAGGTTATATTAATAACATAAAATTTGAATAAATTGTCACTTGTTTTAGGTAATTCAATACAAATTATAGATTTCCTAAAATTCTAGGTGGAAAATTAAACTCATATATTACATACATATGTAGAAGAGAAAAAGATAATTTGGAATATTAATATTTGTCTAACCTGCATGATATTATCCATATTGTGATACGAATATAATGTTTATTCATGTATCCCATACACTTGTGCATCGATGAGACGATATTTTATTGTCTTGTAATGTAAACAAACAAGTGTAAAATATTAATTATAAACTTTTTGATTTGCTACAAAAAAAGTAAAACATTAACCAGAGCCGTGGTAGCTCAGATAGTTAGCGCTCGCTGTAAATTTCACAGTACGCGAGCAACCTGGGTTCGAACCCCGCCGGCTCCAATGAAATTGTTAATTGCAATTGTAAGTGCTGATTTACCACGTGCTCAGTGGTGAAGGAAACCATCGTGAGGAAACCTGCATGTCTGAGAAATAAGAAAAAAAATCGAAGACATGTGAAGTTCGCCAACCGCATTAGGGCAGCGCGGTGGACATTTCCTTGCCCTAAAACCCTCTCAGAAATGAGGGGATGGGATGTGCCCAGCAGTGGGACGTATATAGGCTGCAACTTTAACTTTTTTACTTTATTAAACAGAGACTTTATTCTATATTACTCTACTCTATGCTTTATTCTTACACTAGTGATGAAGCTCGAACTCTGTTTTCACTCGATTCAATCGAGTGAATTTGTGTAACTCGGTACTACAATTTAGTGATGAACTCAATAAACTTGACTTACTAGTTGGAACAATTTATTGATATAACATGTAATGCCAATAAGCCGATTAAGTATCATTCATGATAGTTAAATTATTAATAACATTTACTTTACGCTACGTCTTAAAGTTTAAGTGATATTATTTTATGAAGATTAACAAACTACCTATTAGGTTAAGTGTCAATTATTATTATTTTGAATGGAAGAACATAATAAAAATAATTTTCAACAAACTAACACAGCTTCGTTTTGCCAATTCGAGTTGCGTAACTCGAGTACTATTCGAGTTACGTGAATTTCAACTGAATTACTAATTCGAGTCGAGTTTCTTCCGAGTTGGCACACCTCTGCTACTTTTTTTTAAATATTACATTATTTTATTATATTTTTTTATTATATTTTTAAAATTACATTATTAATATTACATTATCTGAAGTCTGAACCAATGACATGAACATAAATATCAAAATAACTCTTTTTCTCAGATTTCTTGATTCTGTTTAGATTTTCATAAAATCTTTATGCTACTTACAATAAAAAATTGGTAACTTTTTTTGTATATAATATCACTGATGGTCCCGGAAATTTCTAGTAGGCCCAAGAAGGGGTTTCGGGCTATCAGATCATCTATACGCCAGTATATTCTAAGTCTTTTTTTTATAGGATAAGGGTGAAAAACGAGCATACAGTCCACCCGATGGTAAGTGGTTGCTGCGACCCATAGACATCTACATCTATCCTCTGTTACAGATCAAAATGCAGATGCGTTTTCACCCGTGAGGACTAAGATGGAATGCCTCATTTCCAGTAAAAAGGGCCTCCGGCCACCTGCACTCACCAAGCGAAACGCAGAGGTAAACCTCTACTTCACGCTGGTATTCTGTGAGGTCGTGGTATCACCCCGGTTCGAGCCGGCCCATCCGTGCGACAGCACAAGCTGCCGCGTGGCTCTACCACTGTTATGTGTTCTTTCATAATAATTTTGAGTTTTATCGGTATCGGTTATTTTGGCAGACGCCATAATAACGGATGATTAATTCACTGTCCATCGGAGTCAAAGACATTTCTCTGGCATTTTCTGCAGTTGCAATTTATCACATTATCCTTACAGTTTTTAAGTTTTCAAGGTCGTTGTAGACGTTGCATGCTCCGACTACAGGCCTATTAACGCTGGTATTCCACAAGGCTGTGTGCCATCATCACCAACGCTGTTTCTTCTGCATATCAATGATATGTTGCTAACTGGTAACATTCATTGCTATGCGGATGACAGCACTGGTGATGCTCTATACACCGGCCGTGCCAATATTTCTCGGGAAAACGTCGCACAAAGTCTTGGATTGGGGGCGACTAAATCTAGTCCAGTTTAATCCTCAGAAGACACAAGTTTGCGCGTTTACCGCTAAAAATAATTCCTTTGAGGTATCTCCTCAATTTCAAGGCACTCCCCTTTTACCTCAGCCAGTATCGAAATCCTCGGAGTCGACATATCGAGTGACCTGCAGTTTTGTGATCACTTGGAAGAGAAGGCCAAATTGGCCTCTAAAAAGCTTGGCGTGCTCAGCAGAGCGGGACAGTATTTCATGCTGGCACACCACCTGCAACTTTACAAGGCGCAGGTTCGGCCTCACATGGAATACTGTTCCCATCTCTGGGCAGGGGCTCCCCAGTGCCAGCTCCTTCCACTTTACCGCATCCAGCGCAGAGCGGCTCGAATCGTCAACGACCGAGTCCTTTCCGATTGGCTCGATTCACTGGCTCTGCGAAGAGATGTTGTATCCCTTTGCATTTTCTTTCGCATTTACCACGGTAAGCGCTGAGGAATTGTTCGGATTAATCCCTGCCACCAAATTTCACGAACGCACATCACGGCAGTACTCCCGATACCAGCCACACCATCTGGATGATTGGCGGTTCACCATTGTGCGATTTAGAAGATTTTTTCTTCCTCGCACGACTTTCTTGTGGAATCGATTACCATTAGCGATTTTTCCGGACCAATACGACTTAGGGACCTTCAAGAAAAGACTCTACTCCTTTTTAAAAGGCCAGCAACGATCTGCAACTCCCCTGGTTCCCCTGGTGTTGCAGTTGTTCATGGGCGGCGGTAGTCACTTACCTTTAGGTGAGCCGCATGCTCGTTTACCCCTCTCCTATAAAAAAAACGGTGATTTTGTCTGTACTTGCATTGCGATGCGAATATATACTGTGTAATACGGTTTAAAGTTCAGTACACCGGTTTAGTAGCCGGTAATCTCGCTTGCTTCGGGAAACTTAATTGGTGTTTGGATTAAAGAGAAAAATTAAATCGTTTTTCTCAGTAAGCCCATAACTTAAATTATTTCCAGTAGGAGAAGGATTTATGTAACCTAGATTTCAGACTATGTAACATAATATATTAACTTAAAAAAAATCTACCTTTTACCTAAGAACGAATTAAAATAAAATTTATAAAGGATTTCGTACATTTATTCAACACAAAAGTATACAATGAAAATAATATTTTATAGCTATACCCGAATTGTGTACTCTTACGTTAAATTTTTATTTTTTATTTACCAGCCCCGCAGCGTAGTGACTAAGCATTTGGTTGTGGCGGTACAGGGCCGCGGGTTCGAATCCCGCAAGTCACAAGTGTTTGTTTCTAAACACATAAATTCAGCCTTCAAAGGTCCACTGCTGAAGACAGACCTCCGCCATAGATTGCCTCATATGGGAAATTTTGCCATAGCTGTCACGTTTTATAGGTGGCAAAGCCATGCTGCAGCTATATGTATATCTGGTATAGTTGTAACACGAATGGTCTGGCTCAACATGAAAAGGACTACGCTCTCACAGAATACCAGCGTAAAATAGCAGCTTAACGCTGCTGTGTTTCGTATGGTGAGTGTAGAGAACCGGAGATCCTTATTTACTGGAAATGAGGCATTCCAATTCCAAATGAGGCTTTTATTAATAAACGTTCCTTAGTTCAAGTACACTCACTTGAGTACAATCTTAAGGTTATTATCTTATTAATAAATATATCTCAAGATACAGCTTAGGTTTACAATGTCATCTGAGTGACGCAATGATTAATAAACGAAACTCGACTCTCAAGTGTGTGTACTTGAGATGCTAAAATATGAGTGCGGGCAGTCTGTGGCTTAAGATCGTGATTGTTGACATGGAGATTGAAAATATTTTAAGTGAAATTATTTATTACGACGATATTAAGTACAATGACGATATTTTACGGCCTTGGCGATATCGTTTATGAAAAAATTATATAAGGGATGCCACCGATCCTTTCTAGTAACGATGTGAACATTTTAGAAAACGATACAGATTTGGTCAAAAATCAGTAAATACATTATGTATTTACTTAAAGGTTTTTTGTCAGAGCATAATTTCAGTTATGTATATATTGTATATTTTATTTATGTAAATATAATTTATCTCATTATTTATATTAGTATAATGTTATAAAATTTAAAGTAGGTAATGAAAAAATCCACGATGTGTACAATTTGTAAGATAAAATAAATGTCATGACTAGGTACATGCTGCTATGGAAATTCAGATTTCTAATGGTATAAGATTTTTCTGGCCTCATTTAGTAGCCTCTTACGACACTTAAGGTGAATGCCCCTAATACCAGCCATATTTCCAGCCTTTTCGCCTTTTTACTACGTAAATAAGATTTCTAGTAGTCTTAATTACACATATTGTCACCTCAAAAATTCTTCGTAACTAGAGGAAAGTATATTTTAAATATTACATCACAGTGTTAAACCTAATAGTGTTAAATTAAAAATCAAAACACGTATACAAAGAGAAACGCTCATATTCCTAATTTTTGACAAGTTATAATCTCGGTAAAATTATGATTACTTTACATTATCTCATATATTGGCTTCTTTATTTGTATGAATATGAGTATAGACATAGGAATACAGTTATTTTTGTTTAAATTTACAAGTTATTTATTTTCTTTTAGTGGAATTTAATGGGGCTGTAATTAGATACGAAATGTATGGAGTGCATAATGTCAGCCGCCCGGCTGTTATTCGGTTTGAGGTACCTAATAAGAAGTACCTAATTTCAGCCATGTAATATAAATCAGGGCTGTCATAAACTGGAATAAAAACCATTAATTAGATCATAACCTATTTTGTAGTTAAGTAAGTTAAGTATCAATTCGTGTGTTTTAAAATTGGTTTTAGATTTAAAAGTTTAGGAAAAGATGTAGAGCTTTTCTATCTTACATTCGGCGTATATTTAGAACACCTTATGTATTCAATTATTTTATGAGAAAGAAGAAAAAACAAACAATAAATATGGTATATACAAGCAAAAATCATAACTTAGTAATACTAATTATAACTTGAACATAAATGAAAAACTCATGACAAGGAAAGTCGTTTAGGACCAGGCATTGCGGTAGTCTATGGAGGAGGATGTACAGTAGTGGACTTGTTAAAAGTTAAAGTTAAAGTTACAGCCTATATACACGTCCCACTGCTGCGCACAGGCCTCCTCTTATTTCTGAGAGGGTTTTAGGGCAAGGAAAGGCGGACTGCGCTGCCCCAATGCGTGTTCGCGAACTTCACATGTCATCGAAATATATTTTTTTTTCTTATTTGTTAGACATACAGGTTTCCTCACGATGTTTTCCTTCACCGCCGTAGTAAATCAGCACTTAATATTATAATAATAATAAATTTATAAGAATTCAAATAAATGTTACACTTGTTCCGATTGATTGTTAGCTCCTGAACTAGGAATCCTGTATGTCAGGAGCTAGTCCCTTCCATACATTATGCACAAACAATATTATGTGGTATTGTTCTTAAAGAAAGGTAACAATGCTCTCTTGAAGAACTACAGACCGATTTCCCTTCTGAGCCGCGTCAACGTGCTGTTTACGAGAGTCATTACGAATCGTCTCGTAAGCAGACTTGACGACTTCTAGCCTCCCGAACAAGCCGGTTTCCGAAAGGGCTTTAGCACCATAGACCACATACATACCCTTCGGCAAGTTGTACAGAAGTCCGAGGAGTACAATTTGCCACGCCAGTCTTGTGTGCTCTTCGATCTATGAGCTGGCGCCGAATCTTGTTGGAATACCCAGGGCCTGTTATTGAACATGGTATGAGAAACAGGTTCCACAAGGTTCGTTAGGACTGTATTTTGATACACAACTGCATTCATTTTTACACCTTTCTCACAAAAATGTACCTCTGTTAAGCCCCAATAAGAAACTCCCAACCATACCATGAGCGAGGATGGAAAATGACCTCGTTGGACACGCGGAATACGGTTGCTCGCTTCTTCACTACTGTGTGCGCACACCTTATCATTTTGTTTAATGTAGCTCTCTTCTACGGTAAAATTTTTTTCATCCGAAAAAAGAATTTCCCGATATTTTTTCCCGCGTACCGCTTCAACAAAGCGCGGCATCTCTTCAGTCTCAGGTCCATTAGACGAGCATTCAAACAATGTCTTGTTTTTCTTCGATATGCCCGAAGCCCTAAGTCTTCATTTAACACCCTTTTCACCGTGGTTCTGCTTAACCCCATCTGAAGGGCCAATAGTTTCTGCTTACGTTTGGGATTTCTTTGAATTCGCGCCTGCACAGCTTTTATCACTGCTGGAGTCCCAACAGACCGAGGGCGACCACTTCTTGACCTGTCATCTACACTAGAGTCTTCATTGTATCGTTTGATGGTACGATAAACGAATCTTTTGGTTATATTCAAATTTTTCAGTATGTCAAAAATTTGAATCGGCGCGTAACCGCAACGATGCAATGCAATAACTGCAACACGGTCTTCTTTAAGCGTTCACTCCATATGTAAAAATGAGTAAAATTCTAAAAAGTATACAGTTTTTACTGTGTGACAATACTTAACAATACTATATATATATATATATATATATATATATATATATATATATATATATATATATATATATATATATATATATATATATATATATATATTGTTTAATCAATTATTAAGTATTTACATTCAATAGATTTTCGCAGCTGTCATAATCGTGTTCATTCAGCCACGACAAAAGTCTTTTATTTGTTTTTGGTTAAGTTTCCTTGGTTTTATTACTTTGTTTAACTTATTATATAAGTGTGGGGCCTGAAAATCATAAAGTTTCCTAGCATAGCCGTTCTAAAAGTGGGAATGGAATAGTTATCAACCCTTTTTCCTGTGGTTGGAACGGTTGGCGTAGTAACACTATGATATCTGATTATGCTGTGCAAAACATAGGTCTTACGTATACTTAATACTTTAAACTTTTTATATACTGATGTGGTAGGATGCTTGTAGGGCAAACACATAATAACCTTTAAGAAACTTCTCTGTGCGCGTTCTAATTCAATCATATGTCTTTTATACATTGATGACTGTGGCACCATATCCAACCTCAATTTCAATAGTAACCATAGAATGCTTAGAGCACGTCTGAACACATCATCTACTCTGAGGTTAAGGAGGCCCTTCAAAGTAAAAACAACAACATCAAACAACGAAGCAAGAATAGCCACCATTAAAAAAAACGAACACACAAAACACACACATTTTTAACAGTGGTAGAGCCACGCGGCAGCTTTTGCTGTCGCACGGATGGGCCGGCTCGAACCGGGGTGGTACCACGACCTCACAGAAAACCAGCGTGAAGTAAAGGTTTACCTCTGCGTTTCGCTTGGTGAGTGCAGGTGGCCGGAGGCCCTGTTTACTGGAAATGAGGCATTCCATCTTAGTCCTCACGGGTGACAACGCATCTACGTTTTGAATTGTAATAGAGGATAGATGTAGATGTCTATGGGCCGCAGCAACCACTTACCATCAGGTGGACTGTGTGCTCGTTTGTCACCCTTATCCTATAAAAAAAAAAAACTTAATATTGTAATTAACAATTTCATTGGTGCCGGCGGGGATCGAACCCGGGTTTCTCGCGTACTGTGAAGCTTACAGCGAGCGCTAACCATCTGAGCTACCACGGCTCTGTGGACTTGTGTAAGGTTTTAATGACGATGATGATTTCATAACTTGGATGATTAAATTATTAGAAATCGATGTACTAAAAAATATTGTATCATAATTTGCTTTCATTTATTGAACTGCTTTAAACTAAAACACAGTGAGTTAAGTAGTAAAACATTAAAATAAAATAATATTGTCGTCGTATACATATTCCATGCTTGTGACATGCAGATTCGAAATTAAAAGTTGTTACGAATTTATTACTGTGCCTCTAAAACTTACCTACAATAGGTACCTACCAAAAACTCAAACGGCACAACCCTATGCTATGCTGACATTGGGTACACAAAAGGACGACATTCGGTTCAGGGTGGCTGGAATTTGAGCCATAACGCCTTTTTTTGCTTATCGTCGTTTTTAAAATTGTTCTGGATATAATATGATTGTAAATAAACGTTCATTACATTTGTCTATAAATAACCTATCGATTAAAACAAATGTTTAAAAATATTGTGATCTAATTAAAATTGCAGGAATTTTTAAAGTTGAAATTGGTACTAAAAGGCTGGTAATAGGGGCATCCACCCTACCTATTATAATATATTTTATTACGAACCAAAGTATTAGCCTAACTTTATTTGAGATAGTAAGAAAGTAATATTTAAAACTACAGGTTAAAATAAAATACAGTGTACAATAGCTTTACCTCAGTTCATCGGAAAGAAACGAAAAAATCTTCAATTTTTTTTTTATTATTATACAAGCATCGGTTAAATGAACAATACCGAACAATTTTCAACCGAATGATTTATTATATTTACGCGATCACTACACATTGAAAAAAAACTATTTTTTACGGATTTTATCGCGTTTAATTTACTACTTTAATTTTTACTGAAGATGTTTACTGATGTTTTTACAGATGTTTACTGTCACAGATCCCTTGTGCTCTCTGAAATAAAGATTTTCCCACGGTAGCTAACTGTGATGGATGATGGATTTACCATTTAAATATCGGTTGGTATGGATCTTTTTCCTATACAAAGTGTGACCAATAGTGTTATCAGGATATCGGATGACTAAAACGTCCCATTATTTACAGCAACCCATGGTTCCCCCGTGACCATGGGTTGCTGTAAAGCACCCGAAACGTCGGGAATTAATATAGTAAATTAAACACGATAAAATCCGTAAAAAATAGTTTTATTCATTTTATAAAGACTTCAAAAAGGAGACGGTAGTCAATTCGACTGTATGTTATTTTTTTATGTGTGGTTACCTTATAACTTTTTTCTGTGTGAACCGATTTCAATGATTCTGCTTTTCATGTTCTCCCATATAAATTTGATCAAGGTCTGACCAATAGTTTTTGAGTTATTCTTAATAATTTATATTGAAGTCGGTTGTAAAATATTTTAAATTTTAAATTATGTTTTAATAATTATCAGTGTAAGTTGATTAAATAAAGACGATCATTAGATCTGATAAATACGGCTTAATAGTAAATAATCCACAATCCCATACCATCCCGTAGATGTTGAAAGAAATGACAGATGGAAATTGAAACAGGAGATAGGTAGTAGCTTCTTCTTCATAACAACTCAAAACAATAAAAACCTGTGGTTGCTTAGCAGCTTGCCAAGCGTGGCAACAATGGCAAATATTTTCCTTATTAGGCAATCTATGGAGGACCAATTTTAGTTGGCCATACAAATACTTGTTGGATTGGACCTGCGGTCATCAGTGCTGCAACTCATTATTAAGCTACTGCACTACGGAGACGTCTACGTCATCGTAGTCATCAATAATGCTTAGTGCAATAAATAAACTCCAGCTACTAATATGTACTCGTAGTGACAAAATTATTTTACAATTTAAACAAATTGAAATATGTCGGGTCATTTTGACCCAACCCCTATGATGCTGGATTAACCGCCTCCATAATTAGGGAATGAAGCTAATGAAAAGGGAAATAAAGACACATACAGAGGTTAGAGCAAATTCATCACGCCTCAGAAAACTTTCAGTGGATTAAACCTCGCTATAGATATGTTGTGGGTATAAATATATGCGATACAGAACTGTATGCAAATTAGAATAACAATAAAAATATTTTTGAATTGTGTACTTTAATGTTGTTCGTACAATTATTTTTACATTTTTTTTAAATTATTTCTAGATAAATTATTTCGTTCTGTTAAAAAGTGGAAATATATATCCACTGAAAACTTAGTTACATTATGAACTAGTCTGACAGAATTGGCCTAATGGGCAACTCAAGTGTCAAGTCATAATGATTAATAATCTTTGGAAGATCTAGAGGTTGGAAACGGTAATTCTAACTCCCACCATTTTAATGATACCAAGATACGATTGTGTTCTGTTCTAATGTAAAAGATTTAGGTTTATGCATTGAGGCCACTTTGAATTATAAAACCCAATTGACGACCAAAAGTCAGCAAGTAAACGATATCCTGTAGTCTCCCAATCACCTCAAAACTTTCTTGTGCTTGTTCAAAGTTTATTTTTTCTCCTATAGACTATAATAGTTTTTTGAATAACTTCATTCAATTTATTTTCAGTCTTGACCATGTGTCTACGTATGTTTCTACGTAAAGTTATTAATTAAAATAATTACCTATTACTCAGTGCCGTAGTTTGCGTGCACTCACCACCTCATATTTTACATCAAACTAAAAATATCATACAGTCATACGCCAAGCGATATAGTGCCAAGAACTCTGGCTACGTTTTCTCGCTTTCAGCGAAAACAGAATCAGCCCGCTTATCATCAGCGGCGACAACAAATCCCGGATACAGCTCCATCAAGAACTTCACCCTGCATAGAACCCACGAACCTATAGTTTCGACAGGCTTTAATTTTCTTTACTTTAGTAGGCTATTTAACCGTTGTTGATGGCTTTAGGATCCATCAACTATCCTTACTTAGGTAAAGTAAAGCTTCATTCTATATACGTCCCGCTGCTGGGCACAGGCCTCCTCTCAGTTATGAGGGAGTTTTAGGGCAAGGGAACGTGCGACACGCTGCGTATTCCTGTATTCACATGTCTTCGAAATATTTTTTTCTTATTTCACAGACATTCGGGTTTCCTCACGATGTTTTCCTTCACCGCTAAACAAGTGATAAATCAGCACTTAAAATTGCAATTAACAATTTCATTGGTGCCGCAAAAAAAAACAAGTTAACCGCTTGTGCTCGGTCTCTGCGTAATAGAGAGGCAAACCAAATTAAAATAATATTTTTTTAGAGCTTTTATGACGACAATATGTGACATAATTTTATTTCCTGGTAGCAAAAAATACTGTTTCTAGGAAGAACCAACTCGTGATAAATAAACTTAGTATTGCCCAAGGGAATTATTAACTAGCAAATGTTTTTCTTCGAACTCATTAGTAGGCAGAGCAAACAATTTTTTTACGGGAAACTGGAGTCGCTTGTAAGATACCAGAAAATTCGCGGAAAGAATTGGAATTCTCGGCATGTGTGTCAGCTGGCCAGATGCTACTCCGTAAGTATGATTACCATAATCAAGTTATTATTTAAGTGTTTTATTTGTAGCTTTGCGCCATTGGACAATTTAAGTAAGACAAAAAGCAAAATAAGCGTACCGATTTTAATAGTAGTTATTATCAGGTACACCTCTGCTGAACGAATGAATAAAAGCTACAATATGCTTTAAACTCTGAAACTAAAATTAAAACATTTCTAATTTTTATCCAAGACACTCAACTAACGACATAGTTGTATTAATCTATTTTCTGCGATGTCAGTGCTGCTATGTAGTTTGTAGCTTCATTGGACTCGAAGAAGGCCGCGAGCTATATAACAATTGAAATTAGGGAAGATCCTTCCTTCGCGGAGAGTTTAACACTGTCATTCAGAAAATGGTATCGTCATCGCAATGCCGTCTATGAGTAAGCGGTAGAAACGTCCACAGATTTACAAAACGTATTCCAGCGGATTTGCGTATTTTACCCTTGTTGTTATAGCCTAACAAAAGACTAACGCTGAACATAAGTATCCTCCTTAGGTTGCCGCATGATGGAGTAATTGCCTTAATTGTCACGCTTGGATGGCGGATTGCCATCCACAGCTTTTAATTTTTTTTATTACTATTAGTAAGATGCTGCTGTCCAAATCCTAGCTTGTCCCTCTGTTCCATCTTACGAGACCCACGGAACGATACGGAGTAGTGAATATTGTTACACCTTCTTTAAATGTAATGGTGATTTCCTGTATCAATAATTTTATAATATCGCCTAAAACATAATAACCAAATGCATATAGTAAAGGACAAATCTTATCTCATACTAGCTGACCAGGCAGACGTTGTTCTGCCCTTGCCGACGACCCCGTGTCCTATAAAAACTCTTAAATTCGTATTAAAAAATATTGAGGGTCACTTATAGGGATAAAATCTATCCTATCTCTCAAGTTGGAGCAAACTGCATATAGTGAGCAAAATTACATTGCAATCAGTTAAGTAGTTTAGGAGTTCATCGCGGACAAACAATGTGACACGTAATTTTTATATATAAAGATAAACAATTGTGATGACGAATAAATTAATTTTATAAAAGGATTAATATTTTGTAGCTTAAATAATTATCTAAACATTAATAAGTAATAAACATTGTTTTCAAACATATAATTGTATATATGTTTGAATATAATAATTTGACTGCTAAAATATAAAAGTTAGATATACGGCGGCGTAGATTTTTTTTTATAAAATTATTAAAGGCTTATGCCTGACACGTTTGCTATTAATTTTTTTCATTTATAAAAACAGTTTAGATAGCGAAAGCAAATAAAGCTCTTCGAAACAGTAATCCGACTTACTACATAAAAACCGTGATATCGCGAATAAACACTCGATACATAATTTATAGCTTATAGTAGTCAGAGATCAGTCTCCTGTTAGTGAAAGAAGATTCAGAATCGACTTATTATTTCCTGATATTAGCCCCTAAATACACTCACAAACTTCCAAAAGAATCATGCCCACTTTCCATACATTTAAAAACCTGATAGTGAAAGTTGATGTATAATTATAAAGTATAGTAGAAAAACTACATGTAAGCTTAGAAAATAATGTCATATAGTCATTTTTACGATTTAAATGCTACGAATCCCAAAAAATACCAATGTCACTTTTTAGGTTAGGATTTGCCGTAACCAGAGGTAATAAAGAAATAAATGTGCTATAACTTATTATTAACGCTCGAAGTTAAGATAGCAATACTTATCTAGTTATGGTCTAAAACGTCTTTTTTACTTTGTGAATTTCTTAAAACCAACTGCCCCTAAGTCACCACTTACTTTCGATAATTGTCACCATAATTGAGTGTCTAGCTCTATCTGCTATTTCTTCAGCTTACATAAATACTTACTAACTAGCTAACTACATTTAGTTCATTTTGTATTGTCAAAATGATCACTTATGAACACATTTCATTGGCCTATGGTACATACTTACATAAATACCTGATGAACAAAATGGGATAAACAAATAAAACACTATGTTAAAGTGACATGGTTTATTAATTATCAATATTTTCACTTAATTCTCTCATTACTACGTCATCCAGAAATTCTGCTGGAGCAGAAATATTTTCTTGATACCATATAGGGTTGTAAAAAGAAGTAACACAAACAAAATGGCACAGTACACAACGAGATGCAAACACAATAACGAAGAACTGCGCCGATGCAAATTGCAGAACTGTCAAATGTCAAAAAAATCCGTTTCATTCGTCCGCACTCGATGACATACTGAATGATTAATTTATTTTATTATTATATTATTTTATATTAATATGTACTATACAAATACAAATAAATAAATACTTACTGATTAAATGAAACATAAAATAATGTATAAAACTCAGAAACAGAGTTAAATAAAGTAAAGTAGCAGTGTATAAAATGGAACGACCTAGAAAAAGGGTAGTTGAGATGCGTTCAAAATGTATAGTACGTTTACCCTTGACGTGGAATAAGCTTATAGAAATATGTAAATATATTTTTTTCCTGCGTTTCTTTTAACATTGTGATAATCGTAATTAATTTACAATTCAATTAGCTGAATTTTAAGATTTATTTCATTTCTATACATTGTCAGGTGAAAAATGGGCATTGTTCTTTACCTCTTTTTTAACATTAGTATATATATAATAGACTTAGAATATACTCCAGTGTATTCTAATTCTATGATATATACTATGTATTACTAATTATATAATTGTATTTATTCATATAATAATAATTTATGTTAAAGACTACAAAAAGGTTATGTGGTCATTTGTATTCAAATATGAAGATGACATCTTTGACCAAATGACGTTGAAAAAAAATATGATGTCAATTTCGGAATATGACATTTAAATGCTTTCCTAGTTTTTGCTCTTAAGATTTTACATAAAATACAAAACATTCAAGTTTATTTTTAAAGTTGTTAAAAGAAATCATGTCTCGATATATGGTGTCTAATTCACGGTTTTTAGTACCTAGCATTTTTGATAGCTGTCGATATTTTTCAGAGAAAAAAATAACGCCTCAAAAACAAATAGACCCAAGAAGAGTGTTTAAAGTTTATCGATTTCCAGGAATTTTAGCGAAAGAACAACCAAAAGTAGAAACATTTGAAGTTGACGTCAGCACATGCGGTAAAATGGTTTTAGATGCGATGATTAAGATTAAAGATATGGACCCCACTTTTACATTTAGACGATCGTGCAGAGAAGGAATTTGCGGCTCTTGTGCTGTTAACTTGCAAGGGAGGAATTGCTTAGCTTGTATTACGCAAATACCACAAAGTAAAACAATATCTTTATATCCCATTCCACATATGTACGTCATAAGAGATTTAGTAGTTGACATGACGCACTTTTTTAAAGGGTATGCAAGTATTCGCCCATATCTAGTGAGGAAAACTCAAGGACCTTTGGGACAACAGCAATATGCCCAGAGTGTGAAGGATAGCTTGAAAATGAATGGTTTGTACGAATGTGTTCTATGTTCATGTTGTGCCACTGCTTGTCCAAGTTATTGGTGGAATGGAAGAAGGTTTCTAGGACCAGCTTCATTATTACATGCATACCGATGGGTCATAGATTCCAGAGATGAAGATACTGAACAAAGATTGAAAGATTTACGTGACGATTTTAAAGCGTTTCGTTGCCATACGATCATGAACTGTTCCTTAGATTGTCCTAAAGGCTTGCATCCAGCACAAGCGATAGCGAAACTAAAATTGTTAATCTCAGGCATGGAAAAAAAGCCTACACCTGAAATGGATCCTATGAAGTTAGCGTCTCCAGGTGATTGGAAAAAGAAATGCGGATGCTAACTTTAATATAATCTTTTTGAACATATAACTCATTTTGATTAAATATATTAAAATTGTTTGTAATAAAGTTTTTATTTATTACTACCAACCCGAGCGACCCGACTTCTAATTAATGTGGCGTCATTCTGTTTTTGGTATAATTTTTTCGCTTTGTGCATAGGATATAGCCTCTATCACTCCTGGCATTTTTCACTATCTATTTGTGAAGTTAGTTCATAGCCGGTTCATCCACTTTTTAAGAGAAATGAAAAAATGGCATGCAAATGGGGTTATTTGAGCTCAATAAGGAGCAGTTTTTTTTCCATATTACAGATAGAAACTTCATTTTTGTTTGTTTGTAGACTACTAAAAAAAAATTTTTGTTACAAATTCCAAATAAATTTTGTATATAATGAAACCGCTTGGAAGAATAAGGTATATTCATTCATTCACAACAGCCTATCAAAAGTCCATTGCTGCACATAAGCCTCCATTGATTTTCTAATGGCGCAATATATGCCATAAATGCCACTCTACTAGGCGGCAGGACTCTTGGGTTAGCCGAGCTTATAATTTTTTATTAAGGATAGGTAATAATAGAAAGAGACACCGCGCACTGTAGGCTTTCTATCGGGCGAAAGTTTAGTCGGTTCCTTAATCGGTATTGAGATGTATACAAGTGCGCATATTATAACGCTTAGTTGTCGGCAGATAAATTAGTTTGATGGGCTACACGATTCCCTTCAAATTAAACTGTTGATCAACTATCGTCCAAGTGTTTAATCAGTACTGCGCTCTTCGAGGCGCACATAAGCGCCGATTGCATAGTCGGCCGGTTTAATCAATAACGTCACTTCGCTCAAAATTTTAGCGTAGAAAAGAAGTCCGCATACATCAAAGTAGCACTGCTTGTCAAATCATCTAAATAGATAATTTGACAAGCACACTATAAAATTATAGTTGACTATAAAATTATAGTTGATAGAAGAAGTTGAAATATGATGTAAAAAAGAAAAAGCTGTGGATAAAGTGATCTGTTACTTTATATAGGATGCACCCAGTATTCTCGGTTTCTTTCCTTAAATCATCTCTTTCGTAATAATAACATCTCTGGACAATAATTAAGGTTTCATTACGCAACTACTCACTTAAAGAGCTGCTTACTAACTACAATTTTTTTGCGAACGATCGGAAAACTTGGCTAGTTTGCGCACTTACCACTAAACCGAATAATTAATTGGCCCAGTGTGCGCACTAGCCGACTAACCCAACTAAACTCTCGCCCGATAGAAAGTCTGCAGTATGCTGTGTATCTTAGTAGGCCTGCCTTTTTTTTAATGGGACATGCCTATGCATACTCAGAGCAAACCAGAGCATATCCCTCTCCATAACTCGCTGAGCTACTTTGAGCTTCCTCAACCGGCCAATAGTGAAGGACCACGTCTCAGATCCATGTCATCACTGGCAACACGCACTGGTTGTACAATCTCATTTTCATGTTTTAAGGTATACCCCACGAGAAGATGTGCCGTAATATCCCGAACGCTGCCCAGCCGAGTTAAATCTGTGGTTTGAACCCTCTGTCGAATTTGTATTTACCTAGTTGGACTATTTGTACCAGGTAAGCATACTCGTCAACAACTTCGAGCGTAGTGCTCCCAACAACTACCGGCATAGGTGCGACATGGACGTTATGTTTAACGACATGATCTTTTTTTTGTCCATGTTCATCTTAAGACCTACCCGTTGGGAGGCACTATTGAGGTCATTGAGCATTGTGCTTAGGTCCTTTAGCGATTCTTCGACTATATCGTCGGTAAATTGAAGGTGAGTGATGTACTCGCCGTTGATGTTAATACCGTATCCTCTCCAGTCCAGAAGCTTGAAAACGTTAAAAAGCTTCGGGGATATAACGTCACGCTGTCTTACACTTCTCTGCAGTTGGATACGTTTCGTACTCTGGTTCTGTACTGGGTTAGCCATCGCAGCCCAACTGTACAGACACTTCAGCACTTCGATATACCGATAGTCCACTTGGCACCGCTAAAGCGACTGATTCATCGCCCAAATTTCGATGGAATCAAAGGCTTTCTCATAGTCCGCATACGCTAGACATAGTGGCAAATTGTACTCCTTGAACTTCTGTATAATTTGCCGAAGGGTATGTCTGTGGTCTATGATGCTAAAGCTTTTTTGTAAACCATCTTGTTCGGAAGGCTGGATATCGCTGAGTCTGCATGCGAGACGATTCGCAATGACTTTCGAAAACCGCAGGTAGATGCGGCTCACAAGGAAAATCGGTCTGTAGTTCTTCAAGAGAACGTTGTCGCCTTTCTTGTAGAATAAAACCACCACACTTATGCGCCACGTCTCCTGTGTAGTGACGCAATGGAGCGCGGAATTAAAGAGCTTCTGAAGGACTTCAAGTACCGGCTTTTCGAGAAAGAGAGACTTCCACCCGATTTCAGAAGCACCGCTGTAGTTTCATCCTCATCCGGGGACTTGCCGTTTGAAGGTGCTGGTGCGCTATTCTAATCTCGTTCAGACTGACATCCGGAATATCATCGGAGTAGCGTCGGAGAAGACTTGCTCATGGATCGTTACTCACACTTGCGTGTGGCTAAAACTATGATGTGTACAGCTACAAAATATCAGGTACCCCGGAGACACCGCTGCCACACTCAGTCTTCAGCTTCGATAGTTGGCTTTTACTGGCAGACGGATCTCTTGCAAAAACTTTAGTCTTGGTTCCGCTCGCTCGCTTCTTAAATATAAGCAGTATTTAAGTTGCGTAATTCCCGTAATAAAATTTGGAGATCTGTCTGTTCAGTTGCCTGTATGCTATCAAATCTACTAAAGACTGCAGATTCATTTCCCGTCTAACAGCTGTAAGATTAAGAGTATTGATCGAAGAGTTTTTGTGTTCTTCTGCGGCGGGTCTTGCAAAACTTTGTACCGACCGCATGGACAGTTTCCAGGAGCTTGTCATTCATATCGTCCACCGCATTGCAATCTTCTGAAAATGGTTTTCTAGCTCGATCTATAAGGTTTCGCGACTTTGGGTTAGAGCACTAGGGGGAAGGAGCGTTGACTTCATTAGACGTGACCTCACCAACTTAACGTTTAGGTTCAGTGTTACTCTCACCATTCGGCGATTGCTGCCGGTTTTTAACCTCGCGATCACTGAGACATCACTTAACAGTTGTCATCTGGTCGTCATAATGAAGTCAATCTGATTTTTTGTCGAGCCGTCGGGGTTCGTCTAGGTCCACTTCCTGTGGGACCGCTTCTGGAAGAAAGAGTTCATCATAAAGAGTCTCTCTTTCTCCAAAAACTCGGTCAGCTGCTGTTCTCTTGGGTCCCATTTACCTAATCCAAACTTCCTCACATTCAACTCACTGTTCTCTCTTGACCCCAGTTTTGTGTTGAATTCCCCATCAACACCGTATAGTTGTTTTTGGAGGAATGCATGGCTCTAGATATATCCTCATACATTTCCTACACCTTCCCTACGCAACCCTTCTCGACAACCTCTCAATCATTACGACGTTGTTAACGAGAATCTTGTGGACGGTAAATCCGACATCTCCTTGGGACAGATGGGCGCCCTCCCGGTGATAGAACAAGTTGACGGATTCGAGGATTACCGTGTCCTCCCCCAATATTGGGATCTCAGACAATCCTACAATATTTCAGCGAAACTTGTTTATCTCGTCATCCAGTTCCAGTATCTTTTCGTCAGACCTCACGGTGCGTGTGTCATATGTTGCCAGGTTGAGTCGTCTTAGGTGGCAACTGAACCTCCACCGGAGATTCTTAGCATGCCCTACCCCACCGTTGTCATGGTCACCACTGTAGACAGGAAAAGCGGAGCCGCCGGGTACTAGGGGCCGTCTTTTCGAACTTTAATCATGGGGGTACATTGCCATAGTTGCCACGCTTGGCGAGCGGGTTAGCAACCGCAGTTTATTTATTTTAGTTTTGCTGTTATCACAATGATACTGCTGCCCATCTACTGACTCAGTTTCCCTGTGTCTCCTCTTACGACACCCACGGGAATATATGCGGTAGTGGGTATTCACACCCGCCACTACACGGGAAACTTCTACTACTACATCGGCTTCTACCCCCTATATGAAATAAACTATCAAAATCTTTGCGCTGATCTCAGCATTGTAGTTATAAGCTTCTCATTTTGTATTTAAGATGATCTGCAGAAAATTCTACTAAGTGACTTTCATTTCTGGTTGTATCTTTGGCTAAAGAATAAGTAATGGGAAATTCGCACCATAAATTTACGTGCTCTGTGCCATCACTGATTTAATGGTTTTATGTGACAAGTTCAGTGTTAAGAATTTGTGCGAGATACACGATAATAACCATACCGGAATACATCCAAACACAAATATTAAAAACTTATATTTTCCCTTTTCACAATTTTTAATAGGCTTAGGTTCGAATTTAAAACCCGATTTAAATAAGACAGCTATTCAGACCCTACAAAAATTAGAAAACTGAGGTCAAAGCATTCCGGAGGCTTTTGAGCAAGCTTCCTTAAGCTTTCAGTGGCAATGTTTTGTAGCAACAAACATTATCAATAAAATTTCAACTAATATTCCACTTAAAAATACTCACCTTGTCGCTGTCTAGAAATCGCTAGGTCTACTCGAATATTTGTTTACAAGAACCTTCCAGCGAAGTGCGTAGTTTCGGTTGCCAACCTACCGACGTCTTCATCGTATTGTAGCTGATTGTATTGGGGTGACAAATGAACTTTGGGTGTTTCTACCTTATTTTTATTAAGTCTTTTTCGTCTCTGTTTGTCTGTTCGGTAAAAATGTTGCCATCGATTTGAAGCGTTTTTTAACATGAAGTATATGCTTGAAACCATAAATACAGCTCTGAACTGAAAGAAATTGTAATAAAAACTTACTTGTCTGTATCTTTGTTTCTTTGTCAGTTTGGTATAAATTTTGTAATCGGTTTTATACTAACATCCCGGCGAAAAGAACATATTATATGGAATAGAATAGATTATACTTATTGAAAGTAATTTTAGGTTAATTTACCATGAGCCAAAGAAAACTTTAAAAATAGTTTAGAAATATAAACGTGGAAAAATGGTCGCTATGTTGAAAAATAGTTATTGTCTTCCACTTTGTTTGTACATGTCTATTTATAACGAGTTTTAAATTAACACGATGAAACAAACTCAAAGTGAATTTGTGGCTTAGATGGAATTCAATAATGTAATTCACCACTCTGACTACACGTAGTGAATAATGAATAAAGGGACAGATGAGATGAAAATAGTTTACATAAACAAGTGAAGCTTTTAGAATTTTCCTATACGCAATATTTGTGAAATATTTCTTCTCTTTACATAATTTTGAGCAGGTTTATAATTAACAAAATAAATTTCATCCATATAAATATAAAAGGTCATGTTATGAGTGACTGACTTATCTGAAATTTGGACAGTAACTGCATTTTAAGACTTAGGCATCCACTATGAAAGGATTTTGGCAAATTTATTCTCTAAGAGTATGAAATAGGGTGTCACAGTTTGTATCGAATCTTTTATTTTACTTAAATAAAATAAATGAATATAGTTATGTGTTTGCGATTTTTCAAAACGAAACCTTACACGGGGGCCAGAGAGTGTGCAAATTTGTATGAAAATTGATTTTTGTTTTTTTTTATTTGAAAAATGGTGCAAAATAAAATAATTATACTTTTTATAGGATAAGGGTGACAAACGAGCACACAGTCCACCTGATGGTAAGTGATTGCTGCGGCCCATAGACATCTACATCTATTCTCTATTACAAATCAAAATGAAGATGCGTTGTCACCCGTGAGGACTAAGATGGAATGCCTTATTTCCAGTAAAAAGGGCCTCCGGCCACCTGCACTCACCAAGCGAAACGCAGAGGTAAACCTCTACTTCACGCTGGTATTCTGTAAGGTCGTGGTACCACCCCGGTTCGAGCCGGCCCATCCGTGCGACAGCAAAAGCTGCCGCGTGGCTCTACCACTGTTAAAAAATAAATTTTTGTTAACTGATCCTTAATATTTTAAAAACGACTTGTAATGTGTGAAATAGTGTGTTGCGAAATAAAATTTATTAAAACCGAAAGTGAAAGAGGTATTTACAAATTTTTATTTTATTAGCTGCTACGGCCAAATGAAAAAATATTTATAATTGATGAATTATAAATATTTTTTTAAGGGATGCTTTTATGTCTATGCCGTCAAATTATTCGCGATTTCCATTACGCACAGGTTTTTCGAAACTGGGCACAACCAAAATAAGGGCGATTTCAAGGAACATGAAAAAGAAAGTTGTCAATACTTGAGGTGAGGAGCGCGGATGATCAAATGATACGACAGCTTTGCGAGACGGCCTGTTTATTACTGCCTCAACTTACAATGGAAATTTATTTATATTAACCTTCTTACTCCACTACACCTACGGGGCTAAAATAAAAAAAATACCATCGATGATAACTTTTTTTTAGTTGAGATAGGAACTTATATAAGTGAACTCATTAAATTCATAATATTTTCCACATTATTAAGTTTCATTATAAAACAAAAAACACACATCTATTACTTAACATTAGTCTAGTAGTAATTTAGCAATAACATTGAAGTGGTATTAAATTTTTATAATAAAAATATATTAGTTATCGAAATACAGACATTTTAATAATTTAAATTAGTTTGATGGTACAAAAAGTTTTGTCATATTCTTATGCGCAATGTCTGGTTTAGTTTCTTAATACTACTACATTAGGTTCCTTATCCTCTAACACTTTAAATGGACCGTCGTATAACTTATGTAACTTACTACAATTTTCGTTTGTCATTCACTGAGTCATTTTGTGTCGTACACATGTTTTCTGAGTTTTTATTTAACAAGTTTTCACGTGCATCATTTTGTGCAACTTGTAATCGATACTTTAATTCCAAGTTATATTCATCACAATATTCTAATTTAATTAATATTATATATAATATTAAATATATTTCTAATTAATATTATAGTCATACACAATGTTTCAATACTACTATTTATTCTACAAGGAAGTTCACTTGGTTTACCAAAGACAAGTTCGTAAGACATATATTTCGTTGAAGGATGCACCGTATTATTTTAACTAAAACACCAATATGGAATCCAGTTACTCCACGTGTTAGGATATTTATCACACATAATTCGCAAAAATGATCCTTAATGCTTGTGAGAATTTTCAAAGGCACCAACAGACTCGTGATGATCTGCTGTAGAGTTTATTTTTTCAATTTGCAATAACTTACATATTTCTACTACTATTGTAAATTTACTACCCTTATCCGTCGCTTTCGTTTAAGGTACACAAAATGTTAAAATAAAATTATTTACAAATGTTCTAGCAATAGTGACAGTTTCTTTATTTTTGAGTGGATATGCTTATATTTCTATAAATTTAGATAATTCACACTTAATGATTAAAATTTATTTGTCATCGTCTATATCACGATCTAAGGTTACTACATCTAGGAAAACTTTTTGGAAAGCTGAATGAGCCGTAGTTATTATCACCCTAGGCTTTATGACATGTCGTGAGTGTTTAATTTTTTCACATTTTTCACACTTATCAATATTTTTTTTACATCTTTCTGTATCCTTGGCTAATGATAAAGTCGCCTTATATTAATTGTAGTTCTTTTAATACCAGCATGTTCACTAGTGGGAAATAAATGGAAATAATTTATTATAAATGAGTTCTCGGTTTCTTCATAATATATTATTTTAATACCTCTCAAAATACATATTCATGGATCGGATCAATCCTTACTTTTCTTTACTTATTTTATTAAACTTGTCAAGAATAACGCATTATCTTCCGTTTTTATTATGCATATTTCTTTAACATAATTTATTTTACAGAACTCGCTCAATTTAGCTACAAATTCGGCTCGCGTATAATGTAAGCTAAAATCACGGTTAAGTTACCATTACGTAGCCCACCGCAGACAGCAGCAGCAGGCGACACTACTGGTTTCTATGCAGTTTTATGAAATATCTTCCGTAGCTAGCGACATGTCGTTTGGAGCGGCAGACGACATGTCGCCCGACCGCAGATCAGTAGTGCCGCCAACAGCCGAGCGACACGTTGAATTTTTGTCAAAAAATGAGTTTCACCGATTCCGTGGAAGTGAAACTGATAAAACAGGTGGTCCAATATCCCGCACTGTACGATGCATCTCACAATAATTATTTAAACAGTGTGCCAAAAGGAATTTTTTGAAAAATATAGGAAAGGAGATAAATAAAGGCGGTAAATAGATATATATATATATATATATATATATATATATATATATATATATATATATATATATGTATATATATATATATATATGTGTGTGTGTGTGTGTGTGTATTGTTTACATAAATAGAGTACCCACAGAACATTCGGAACAGATTGAAATACGTGCTGCTGCCGGCTGCAGTCGGGTTCGGAATCATGACCGCATGTCGTCGCGACGAAACGTCGCCTGCTGTTATTGTCTGCGGTCGGCTACGGAATGGTACCTTTACTGTAAATTATTTGTCTTCTTTGTGCATAGCATTTTGACTCTAATTTTTTTTATAGGAGAGGGAGCAAACGAGCATACGGCTCACCTGATGGTAAGTGATTATCGCCGCCCGTGAACAACTGCAACACCAGGGGAATTTCAGATGCGTTGCCGGCCTTTTAAAAAGGAGTACTCTTTTTTCTTGTAGGTCCCTAAGTCGTATCGGTCCGGAAAAATCTCTGGTGGTAGTCGATTCCACAGGGAAGTTGTACGAAGAAGAAAACTTCTTTTAAATTGCACAGTGATGGGCCGTCAGTTATCCAGATAGTATGGATGGTATCGCGAGTTTTGTCGCGATGTGCGATGGTGAAACTGTGTGGCTGAAATCATCATGAATCACTTAAGTACTCAAACGCGTTCCTGAGTTATAACCACAAATATAGTAAATCATTTTCCTGTAAAATTTTCAGTTTAACGATTATTACTGACTTTTTTATATCTACGCTCCCGTTTATCTTTATAATATATGTATACGATGAGATGAGGGGCAGTGCATGGAATGCCTCATAACATGGTTTTGAGCCACCAGCATCTGATCCGTTGAGTTAATCGTCGTTAATAGTCGGTTACTGGTTCTACTGCGGATATCTTCATTACGAATTGTAATTCAAGTAACAAAGATTGGTTATAACTAGCTTAGCGACTTTAAGCTTCCCATTATACCCAGCAATCTATTGAGTCTGAGATCCATTTAGTTACAATCACTGGCAATGCGCAATAGATATTTTTTTTTGAAGTTTGAAGAATACGTGACAAGAAGATGTCTGCTGACTTTTAAGTGATACTCAGCCGAACGGGATCAGTCTGTTAATCTCTTGGTTGAAGTAAAAAAAATATTATTATTAATATAACATTTCTGTTAAAAGATAAAAATGATTCGTGGTAGTTTAAGCTAAGCAAAGCGCTCGCTGTATATTTCACAGTATATGAGCAACCCGGGTTCGATACTCTCCGGCACCAATGAAATTGTTAATTGCAATTTAAGTGCTCACTTTCCACGTACTCGGCGGTTAAGAAAGATATCGTGAGGAATCCTGCATGTCTGAGAAATAAGAAAAACATAATATTTGGAAGACGTGTGAAGTTCGCAAACACGCATTGGGGCAGCGCGGTGGACATTTCCTTACCCTTAAAACCCCTAAGACCCTGAGAGGCCTGTGCCCAGCAGTGGGACGTCTATAAAATGGTGACCAGAATTAAGAAATGCTTCGGTGGTTTGTTCATGTAAGAAAGTTAATGAGGAAACAGGAACAAAGCAAAGCTTCCGCCATAGACGAAAGCTTATAGAAAAAATTGATCGGTATTAACCAACGAGCTTGTATGCGTAGGTATGTGGACGTGAAGTAGGCGAGAGTGTTGTGTCAGAATCGTGCCAATTGGAAGATCATAGTCTCTGCCTAGCCCTCAGGCTGACAGCCGTGAGTATTTATGTTATCCATCTTTATATTTATTTTACTTAAGGTTAATTTTGACTCGGTTTCTAAATTTGCGTAAGCTTAAGGCTCAACCAACAAGAAAGCTATTTACTTTATCTTCAACGTAAAAATAATAACGTATATAATATAGAAATAAAGTTTATTTCAAAAAACATTTTACACATGAAATCATTGCCGTGTATGTGTATATCATCTTAAGTTGTTCACATCCCTAACATCCCTAGTAGTCTGAGTAATGAATATCAAAGGAGGGATTTGATTAAAGATATTAGCCTCGTCCTTTGATTTTGGTCGGGTCCGTCTTGGACTGTGACATTTATATACAAGTACTGTTTGAGCCAATCTTACAAAGTGCCTTTCACTATAACAGTATGTATGATAAGGTCCAATTTTATGTAAGTAGAATACGACCAACCAAAGCGTCTTGCAAGCGTAAAATTGTTAAGTGTTTACTGAATGGAACTGGATGTTCAAATTAATTTCGTATCCTACGTTTAATTGCAAATCAATAGACATTATAATAGAATTATAATGTTTATATATTACATGCTATATTTATTACTAATGTAACGTGTGATCGTTACACAATTTGTGATTATTATAATCTGAATATTTTATTTAAAAACTATATAAAAACACATAACATAATAAATAATATAATACATATTAGGTCGAGGAAAAAGTTCCTTCGTATTTTATATACAAATTCAAAATTTTTTTCTAAAGTTTAATAACATTTGATTATAATATATATGTGCCATTTTGTTCAATAACTTGTGGCCATCTTAGGTATGGTTAGCTAGGTAGTGACATAATCTCGTTACTGTAGAAATCTTGGTATTTTTTATAAAAATCTGGCATGTAGTTTTGACAGTCCTTTCTTAAAGTTAACCTAACACTACCTAAAGTATTCTGAAGAGACCGAAACAGGTGAAAATCTAAGGGTGCAAGGTCAGGACTATATGGAGGATGCATTAACACTTCCCAACCGAGCTTTCACAATGTACAATGATTGTTGAGTGGTCAAAGATATTTGTGGTCTGGCGTTATCATGATGAAAGGCCACTCCTATTCTATTGATCTTTGGCCGTTCTCAATTCCTTGTGTGAGTCCAATTAGTTATTGGTAGTAGAGATCCAAATAGGGAGAAGCAGTTGAGAGGCAGGGGAGAGGCAGTAATAACTCATAATAAGCGATGCCCTACCAATTCCACCATACACACAGCATCATCTTATTGCGTTTTAAAATGGGTTTTTCTACAGTCTGTGGAGCTTGACTACCCTGACTATAGCAAAACCTGGATTATGATCAACTTTTCATCACACGTGATCAATCTTTTCAAAAATTGTTCCGTTTCATTACGTTTCAATAGAGAATCCTAAATGAGTACTCGATTCATTAGGTTTCTTTCAATGAGATTATGTGATACCCAAATGTCGAGCTTTTTGTGTAGGCAGAATTTTTCAAATGGAGATCAATCCTCAACTTCTTGGCTATGTCGTAACTACTAACACGAAGATCTTGCTCTACTTTTTTAAAAATTGCATCGACTTTATCCGTATAAGAATAACCAGAGCGAGCTGCATCTTTGACATCAAAATTTCTGGACTAGAATGGCTTGAACCAACTTTGTGCTACTCTTATACACTTATGCACTCTTGACAATACATTAGGTCCATAAACGTCACAATTTTTTTCGCGGCTTGAGACGCATTTTTCCCTTTTTTGTAATAAAACTTCAGAATGTATCGAATTTCTTCGTTAGATACACTCATTCAATCGGACAGAAAACAATTGAAAAATGGCGGGAAAGTGTTTTTTTAGTTTTTCTTTTTCTTAATGTCGTCTATTTATTAAGGGAATAATGAAATGGAATAATGAAAATTGAAGGAATAATTAAATTATGTATGAAGGGAATAATGAAAGTGGACGAAGCGAAACAAGTATGTAAGGATCGTAGCAAGTTGAAAGAAGTGGTCTCTGCCTAACCCTACGGGAAAGAGGCGTATGTATAATGTATGTATGTATTGATGTTAAAACCAACCAGATACAAACAGTACAACCAAAGAAATTTTTCTTCAATTTTAAAGAAACAAAATACGATGAAACTTTTCCCCGACCTATTATATAAAAATACAAATAGTGAAAGCATTTCAAGCGATAGTAATTGTGGTAGACTTTTAAAAAATGATAATTGAAATGTACGTCTTTAACTTTACTGAACTTTATTTAACTTAATTGGTTTAATATTTCTTTTAGAAGAATTTATTCATTTATTCTTGTGTACACACATAAAATTTTTGTAAAATATAAATAATTAAAATGAACATTACAAATAACATGATTTATTATATTTCTTATTTATTTCATTTTAATCTTGTTTTTTATATTACATATATATAAATGTATACTTTGACATCGTAGCTTTAATATTGATTAGGTAATTTTACAAAATTATGTCAATCTAGTTATTTAAAATATAAAAGATTTTTAGTATTGATGTGGTCACTATAAGATGTTGTTAAGTTAGCTAATTACGTAATAACTTTAGACAGAAAGACCCTTAAGTGGGGACTGAATAAATTAACCGACTTGGTATTACATGAAACTCGCAACTTTTTACGGTAGAACTAAGTTGCGAGACTTGTTTTTTTTACAATTTATGATTTTGATAGCATTGTATATAGAAGACTTGTAGTTGTTACCTTAAGTTTGTTATATCCCTTAGTCGACTCAAAAGGGTCAAAAATAAAATTTTCAATAAAATAAAGGGAACTTGAAAGATCTTAAACAGTGAAATAATTTCCACATATTGGTAGCTTCTGTAGTTGGAGCTTTACTTTTTTCTTAAGCTGCCTTTGTAAGCCTGTGTGTATACACTATGAGAGCTTTAATTTAATAAAAATAAATATATTAAATAAGTTTATTAAAAAAATATTAAACAAATACTCGTATTACTACTTTACTGATCTAATCTAAATGAACGAAACTGCTGAATAAATTGAAGCTATTGTAAATCAAGGCTCTACTGAAATAAACGTTCTATTTGGACCTAAAAGCTGCTAGTGACCTAAATTTCAATTGGTGGATTGGTTCTGATACAATGCTTTCATTGTGAAAATATTTACTTAGAGTTCAACTTAGATGAAAGCAAATACATCGCAACTAAATTGAAACAGAAACTCGGGAAGTTAGTTTTAGTTTTACCAGAGATATACTTTTCACTAATCCGATATAGTACATAATATAAAATCCAGTGATAAAAATATTATTTCAATATTTTATGTGGCATCATTTTGTAAATATATTGTTAAAGTTTATTTCTATATTTTTATTGTATTTTTTAAATTTATTTATTATTAAAAACGCCTTATAGTAAAGGTTAAAAATTAGACTTCTAACATAAAGCAAAATTCGAATTCAATTATACAATAATAATATAATTATTTCTGTATAATAGCTTCAGAAAGCGGTGTTCAGTATTATGAGATATTTTTTCTTTACAGTCCACTTTCAATTATAAGTCGAATTTTTTTACCTTTTGGAGAGGACTGAGGAATATCAAAAACTCGAACTTCGTCTAAATGGTTACATTTAAAACTGCATTTCATATTTTTACACGTTGAAGTTAGGGTTTTCCTCCATTTTATATGGTGGTCCCATTTGAAGTAAAACCTAATTAAAAAATCATTAAAACTGACTGGACTTAGTTAAACAATAATTTTAAATTTTGTACCATCGACTTCCATATAAGGTATTAAGAATAACTCAAAAACTATTGGTTTGACCTTGGTAAAATTCATATGGGACTAGACGAGATGTAGCGGCTTTCAAATAAAAAAAGAACTATCTAAATCGGTTCACCCAGTAAAAAGTTATGAGGTAACACAAATAAAAAACATACAGTCGAATTGAGTACCGTCTCCTTTTTGGAAGTCGGCAGAAAAGGATCCAACCCACAGTCGGATCAAAAATATGTGTCTAGAATAAAATAAATTAAAAAAAACTAGTCCACAGAGAGAAAGAGAGGAAAGAGAGTCATTATCACTAAGTACTGATATATGACTAATTTATTTAAAAATATTAAACCCTACAAGAACGGCTACTAAAAAAATTCAAACGTCATTATTTCAAAAGTAGCCTTCTGTGGGTTAGTTCCTTTTTGCGTAACAACATTTAATTGACAAAGATATCGAGTATAATACATACAAAATGAACATACCCTCGAATTGATATTCATCTCCTTTTTTGAGGTTGGCTAAAAGGGAAGAACTTAATGCTTTATGACATTAACGCTGAGTGATATAATAAACTGTGGGAGGTGCAAACATTGAATGAGAAAGTAATGAAGACAATGTGAACACATGAGGAATTATTTAGGCCTTAATAAATTAACAATTAATTTACTTATATTTAAAATACTGTCAAAAACACTAAAAATAATCTGATTTATTAAATCAACGTCCCTTTAACCAATGGTTGCTTAAATTGTTGAATTCATTCTATCATGTCACGTGCCGTCCGATTATTGTGGCTTACGTCATCTCTGATACACAATAGAGTGGATCCAGCGTTTCGGAGTTTAACACTTTCACTGACCGATTTTGAGATACAATAGTAAGTCAATAGCGAATAGTTCATGCATATACGGAATAGGGAATGGGTTGAGTTTCGAACATAATTTCGAACTTTTTTACTATTAAGTAGCTATGAATATGACGGGACCAGCACCACTGCACGTGCGGCGCGGTAGCCGTCGGTGCAGTTAGACAGAATTCTTGTAAATAACACGTGTTCCGCACACCTGCACCATTGCACCTGCAGTGGCGCTCGTTTTGCTTGTATAAAACGGACGGCGCGGCCGCCGTTAGGACAGTCTTGGCTCTGACGTGGAACGGTACGCTTGTCGTATTCCGTTACTAGTTTATCCTCGACTCGTTGGATAATTAACGTGTGTAAACGAATTAATTATTATTCCTAACTACAAAATTAGTCTCAATTACCCTTTCTACATCAGAAGTAGGATAAAGTCCCCATTTTTGCCCACATTTAATCTTCGAATAGTATGAGGATTATTACATTTGTCAAAGACTATAATGCATTCCGCATTGATGAATCTGTTTTTATGTTAAATACCGTAATGAAATTTGCTGTCCTACTTACGATATTGTCGTATCATTAAAGTGTAGAGAAAAGATAAAGTGAAATTATTTAAGCCAATTTTGTTTAATTTGTTCGATTTGTATTAAAAGTACCTGCAAGTATTTTCATTATTTCTTGACGTACCTAAATATGTTAACAAATGTCGAAAGAAATGTTGAAAGTTTCGTTGTAATTTGATAGTTCACGCGAAACATGATTACCATTTGCTATATTTTGAAGTTCAAAACGTTTAAGGGATGTACCAAAATAAAGGATTAACTTTAAACACGCTATGAATTGAAAATAATAAAAGACGTTTTTGTGTTCTAATGTGTTGATCAGTGTTGCAGTTTTCTCCGAATCTTGTGTCGTCGACAAGATTGGGGTTTGATGTCGAGGGATTCGTAGAAGTCTCTACAACAATGATCAATGAGGAAGATGTTGTGACGGCTAATCGAACATGGTCAGGTACGGCCGAGCGCTGGTAAGATTGAGCCTACACCGCTACAGACGGTAACTTATCGGCTGATCTTACGGCAGGGCAATTTAATATAATTTTGTTGTTCGGCCGCCGAACAAATGGTGCTTTGGCGCTGTAAATGGACGTCCGAGGTCGGCTTTCGTAGATTTTGCGCAGTTACCTCTTTCCCTTTGAAATGTTGTGGTATTCGCCTCTACACATAGTTTCTGTTATTTTTTGCAATGTTTTCAAATGTCATACTGTTGCCGTTTCTTAAGAGAATATGTGATGAATTTTGGAAGCTCGGAATTCCATGGTTCGCAATACATTTATCTCGATTTCTTTTAATTTTACAAAGCAGTGCAACGATTCGCTAGAGCTAGTACGGCTACGGCGCGACGGCTCGCTGGCGCGATTGTGGCAAGAACGCAGTAGAACGAAAAGCTGGAGTGCGTTTGCCTGAAGGTAACCACATCGGCGCGTTCATGACTTAAATGAAGTCTGGGATGGTCGACCGTTGTAATATTTAACAAGAGTTAATATCTGTTAGCAGGTGGTGATAACTGATAGACCGTATGCTGTTCACTGTCAACCGCACGAGGACGTGCGACAGTCAGAGGTAGCCGTGTCTGTGCATCTAGAAAATACTAGAGACGTTGCAACACTCTAGAGAAGTAATTATTCTTGTGCAGGAAAGGAACATGGAGTTGCAGGAAGGCTGGTCTGTGCTGCACTGGGATGTGTCGTGTTGCTGTTGGTTTACATACTTAGGTGTTATCATGTCACTACGTCCCTCACGATACACTTTTGTGTGATTGTGACAGGTACATGTTTGCGGTATGGTTGGTCTGTACCTGTTCTATATTGAATTGAAAAAAAAGAGAGTAAGAAAAAAGTGGTTCTTACTATCATTGCAGGGCGTTTGGCGGTCCAATGATATAGCTACAGGGAATAGTGATTCCGGACTAGCAAATAGTACTTGAAAAAAAAGAGAGTAAGAAAAAAAAATAGTTCTTACTATCATTGCAGGGCTTTGTGCCGGTCCAATGATATGGCTATAGGGAATAGTGATTCCGGACTATCGAAAACAGTACTTGAAAAAAAAGAGAAAATGGAAAAGCTACAGACTAATCATTCCGATCTCGCATAAAGTTGATTAAAGTTTTGTGGGGCTTACTGCCGGAACAAAACTGATTGTCACCCAAGTCTGAAGGGTCAATATAGACCGGACCAGACGCTGTTATGTCAGGATAGTTGAACGATGTTTTTTTGTCTACAGATAACTAAAATTGTGATGGAGCGCTTGCGAGGACGCACGCATGTTAGTATGGCCGTGACGGGACCAGCACCACTGCACGTGCGGCGCGGTAGCCGTCGGTGCAGTTAGACAGAATTCTTGTAAATAACACTTGTTCCGCACACCTGCAGCATTGCACCTGCAGTGGCGCTCGTTTTGCTTGTATAAAACGGACGGCGCGGCCGCCTTTAGGACAGTCTTGGCTCTGACGTAGAACGGTGCGCTTGTCGTATTCCGTTACTAGTTTATCCTCGACTCGTTGGATAATTAATGTGTGTAAACGAATTAATTATTATTCCTAACTACAAAATTAGTCTCTGTACTATACTCAATTACCCTTTCTACAAATACAGTAAATTCGGGTGTTATTAATGATATAATTGAGCTCCGTAAATCAATGGGGGCAAAATTTACGCGTGAACGAGTTACCTTTCTAGTATAATAAGTACATTTCTTTTTATCTGTTCCTTTGTACATCAATAAATCGTCCATGAGTTTTCTTTGCATCTATTAACATTGTTTTCTATTAGATATATCATCATTATAATTTAAAATAGAAACAAATAAATATACTTAGGTTAACGTTCAATGTAAGCACTCCCTTCACAACAAAGAGCACGCTATAATTAAAGTTGCAATAAAAGCCTTCGCAATAAAGTAAGGTGTTAATGAAAGTAGGCTAATTGGCTCAACCATTTTATTTAAGCATTCTGTTTGAAAACTCAATTTGGATGAAATGAGCGATTTTTGTTTTGATTTAATCCTAATGAACAAAGTAATTACTATATTTTAATATTATTCAGGCTTGGAATATTCAAATCTTGAATTATAGATAAAATAAGAATTAATATACTCATAAAACACCTGCATGTTTCTTATTTTATAACTGTAATATAAATAAATCTGCCTCCTTGGTCTAGTGGTCGTAAACTCGATTGTTGATCAAGAGGAACGGGTTCGAATTCTGGGTCGGGTCTAAAACAGTTATTGAGTTTTGCTGTCAAGAATCTCTCAGTAGCAACCTGGAGTTAGAAAGTTAGCGGTGTTTCACCCCCGCGCCTTGGCAAGCCCGTAAAGTCTGATCTCTCTTCGGTCATGTCGAATTACCGTCCCATCGGGCTATGAGAGTGAGGGAATAGAGAGTGCACATGTACTTGCGCATACACTTGGGCACTATAATCCTGTCTTGCGATGGCTAGACTCCGTTGAGACTGGCCACGGTGACCGAAATTCTAAAATAAAAGAAACCTAAACCCAAATGTACCATGTATCGGATACCATAATATTCGCCTCTTACAACCAGCACGAGACGGAATGGGATGATAGATTCTCTTTCGGCGACCAATATACGACGAAAAAAAATCTTAAGCCATTGACTTATACAATATGTAACAAAAACCCTGTGGTTCCCGTTAAGTACGTTATCAGGATCAGTATTGAAACCTACAAAAATAACCTTTTTTTTAAACACGAACAATATTTTTTTATGTTATTTAAAAAAAATATTTGTACGCAAATTATATGTGGTTTTATTACCTCTGCATTGTCTGGGGAGTAAGAGGATTGTCAAAGACCCCGCTTTACTTAGCTTTAGCATCGGCTAGTGTCAGTAAGAGGTAATAAAACCACATAAAATAAAATAATTTTTTTTTTAAATAAAAATATGTGGTCGAGTTTTAAAAAAAATATATTTCTATAGGTTTGAATACTGATCATGATAACGTACTTAACCGGAACCATAGGGTTTTTGTTACAACCCCCTCGAACGAGTTCCCGCCTTGTCGTGGCGGGGGGGCTTAGTAGCCGTGGCTTGGTCAACCGCGGTGAACAAAGAGGAACCCCTTGGCTGGCCCGAGGTGTAGGGCCGGCCCGAGGTGGCCACTCCGAGTGGGCTTGACGAGCCCACTACGGACGTGTGTTGGTGGGCTGCAGTTAGAGGGGTGTCCGCCCCCTCTACCGCTGCAGCCGAGGTGGAGTCGCGGAGGAAGAGGAGTGTTGGTATGGCGAAGCGCCACTCGCCCTATCCTCCGCGACTCAAACGGGGCCGCACCGTTGATGCAGTGGTGGTGGGGCTGCGGGGGGAGAGGAGTGTCGGTATTGCGAGGCGCCGCTCTCCCTACCCTCCGCAGCCGAATCTTGGTTGACGGCGGAGCCATAGACCAGATCCGCCGCTGGGGTCAGAAGTGGGGGGGAGGAGTAGTCCTCTCCCGAGGAGGGACCGCCATGGGGCGGCCAGCGTAGGTGGGGCCGCGGAAGTGTGCGAAAGCGTTCCCGTGGCCCTGCCAATATGCGACGAGGGTGATACACCATGGGGATTTAGTCGGTGCGAGTCCGACATAACCCGTCCCTTGCCCCCGCGAGGCGGGTATGCGTAGGCATTTCCCCATGTAAAAAAAAGGGTTTTTGTTACATATTGTATATTACTGCTAACTTTTTAAATAAAAAGAGCTAGACCTAGAGAAGAGGTTTTTATAGTTTCGTGTCTATTTCTGTCTGTCTGATATTTTAATTTAACAAATTTACCATGTAATGGCATTAAACCCAAAATTTATTGCGTTTTATTTAATCTTAGTAATTTTCGTGCAGAAAGATTCTGGATTCCACCCTGCCTGTGACGTTGATTAATTGAATATTTACACAGACATCTCGTAATGCTATGTTGTAAACCTCGGTTATTTTGGCACTTGAAGGCAGGATTTTGTTATTCAACGGAAATACGGAAATATTTAGTAAAGATCTTGAAATTAGCACTTTGTATTAAGAGTACTGAAAGTCTGGTTATTTATTAAAAATTAAACGGAAACTTTCATTCTTATAGTTCAAAAAGTTAGTTCAAAAAGTACAGTACAATACAATTGTTGTCAAAAATCAAAATTCTAGGTAAATCAAATACTTTTGGTTAACAAAATACGTAGTTTTATGAACTAGAAATTTAAATTTCTCTATAGAACAAAGAAATCTTCTAACTCATAAATATGTTCTCAATTTTTAAATTCTTAAGTTAAGCAATAAGCGCTTTTTAAACTCGTGAAATAACATTTGATGTGGCGTTTTTCTGTAACTTCCGTCTGCAGTGGTAGATAAATAGGTTTCGGTAATGGCAAGACTGGATTATGAAAAGAACAATGAAGATAGATGAAGAGCTTGGGATACATTTATCAAATCGTACAAAGCTTTTAACTGTCAAGGGATTTCAGAGTTGCCCCCAGCGACCTAGTAATACTGCGTAGTTTCCAGCTGAAATATTTTCAGCTTTATCATGATTGTATTTTAGACACTCGAACATTATTCCTAAACCCGTTTTAAAATACATACATTTATTATTCCTAAACCCGTTTTCAACTACATTCCACAATGACCTACTAATAAATTAATGGTAGATTTGAGTATGATCCGTCATCATCATCACTACTGTACAGTCTCTCACAAATCAACTGCTGGATATAGGATTCTCTAAGGAATGTAACAAAGCAAGGTCGTGAGCCACATGCATCTACTTTTTACATTTATTATCAGTTTGTCACTCCATCTAAAGTCTGAGAGCTGGCGATGAATTTTGGGAAGGTCCCTTTTGCAAGTTAATTTTTTTTATAGGATAGGGTGACAAACGAGCACACAGTCCTCCGGATGGTAAGTGGTTGCTGTGGCTCATAGACATCTACATCTATCCTCGTTCGCGATTCAAAATGCAGATGCGTTGTCATCCGTGAGGACTAAGATAGAATGCTTCTTTTCCAGTAAAAAAGGGTCTCCGGTTCTCTACACTCACCATATGAAACACAGCAGTACTAAGCTGCCACTTTACGCTGGTATTCTGTGAGAGCGTGGTCCTTTCCCGGTCGAGCCGACCCATTCGTGCTACAACTATATTACTAATATAGCTGCAGCATGGCTCTACCACGTATAAAATTAAATTAAAATTGTGAAAAAATATAATTTCGTCAATTGGCGAATCCAGTCCCGTGAGTCTGGTGGAGCGTTTGCGGTTATTCCGTTACTGCGCAACATATAAAAAAACACAACATTTGCAAAAAATATCCAGAAAATTTTTTTGGCATCTTTTAATTGTTTTAAAGTCGTTTAATTTAGTTTTTATATAATTAAAAAAATTATCTCAGAAGTTTTTGTCGGTTATAAAGTATTCCCAAAAAATATACTATTGGCAATCTCAAATTTTAATCACATATTTATTGAGTAATTTTTATAATACCTGCAAATTGCCAGACAAATTTAGCGGTTTTAAACAATTCCCAGACGTGAGTAAAGTTTAGAAATGAATATGACAAAAAAGTCTAATCCGCAGCCATAAGTAGGTACGAGAAAAATAGCTTATAGAGGCATGCTGGCAGCTGATGGAGGCCCAAGCTTAAATTGTCGCTTTTCAATAACATGGGGTGGTAATTATTAAAACATATTTTTTTAATATTTTTTACGAGGTTTAAATTAATAGCTAGTATACAAATTATTACAGTACAGATCTAAAATAATTCAAACTATATACACAGATATTTACATTGTCATATATGCGCATACATACATGCTAAATCCCAAAACAACAATTTAATTTTAAAATCTTTAAATATATATAAATTCACTAGATAACGTTCACAGTGCTTTTGGCGGACGAGGCTGCTCGCGTCCGTAGGAAATACTTGAAATCTGACTCCCTACACGTGTCCCCCGGGTAGTGCTAAACGAGCAGCACCTATTCCGGTAGTAGGTTGCGGCCACTGGCTTTTCGGTTACCACCCACCAATGCAAAGTCTTGTCGCCAAATGGCGTTGTCGTGTTCCGAAATCATACTTGGTGAAACCGCGTATGGAGAATAGGTCTGAAGAGTAGTGTTGTGTGTGTGAACCGGGTGCGCAGCGGCAGTTGTTACTGTGTCGGGTGCGTGGTCGTGTAGGGTAGCGGGACCCGAAGCACGGTGTTCCGCTGGTCGCAAGTAATTGGGGGCCTAATTAGTAAATTAGCTACTCGTAAAAGGCTGCCCCGCCAACTAGCGAAAAATCCCATAGTGGCGCCATCGTGCCGGTTAGTAACCGGGCGAGAGCATCCGGGGTTCGGGCGTCCCCGCATTCTCCAGATCAAGTTTCCATAGGCACAGCAGCTCTGATAGTTTCGTTTGGTTGCTAATGCAACGCTTTGTTCAACTGCCACTGTCCAACCTTATTCCCTCTTCACTCCCAATATGTTGTATCGTAAAAAGAAAAGTATGGTTAAACAGCGGTTGCAGGTCTTCTCACTAAAAATGCACCTCACTAATATTCGAAGATTGCACTCTAATCTCAGCGCAGTCCATCACAATCTTGAGATTGAGAAGCCACATCTATCGCCATCACCTTGTTCTTCAAAATAATGGAATCCGTTATAAACTACCAGCTCATGAGGTACCTTGAGGATTACCAGCTGATTAGTGACCGTGACAGAGTACGGATTTCGTCGGAGTAAATCAGCTGGTAATCTTCTGGTCTACCAAACTCATAGATGGGCAAAGTCAGTAGAGTTCAAGTAGGAGGCATTCGCCGTTAGTTTGGACATAGTGAAGGCCTTCGATCGGGTCTGGCACAAAGCGCTTCTTTAGAAGCTTCTTTCCTATGGGCATTCCGAGAAATTGTGCAAATAGATCAACAATTTCTTTGCTGATCGGAGCATCAAGGTCATAGTAGACGGTGCATGCTCTGATTTCAAGCCTATCGACGCTGGTTTTCCACAAGGCTGCGTGCTATCACCAAATCTGTTTTTACTGCATATCAATTATATGTTGCAAACTGGTAACATTCATTGCTATGCAGACACCAGCACTAGTGATGCGATATATACCGGCCGTGTCCATATTTTTTGGGAAAACGTCGCCGTGTACCGGGACAAATTTGTGTCTGAAGTCGAGTCTTTGCTGAACAAAATCTCGGATTGGAGGCGACTAAATCCATTCCAGCTCAATCCCCAGACGACACAAGTTTGCGCCTTTACCGCTAAAAAGAAACCCTTTGTCGTATCTCCTCAGTTTCAAGGCCCTCCCCTTGCTGCCTCATCTAGTATCGAAATCCTCAGCTTCGATATATCGAATAGTGTGCAATTTCGTGGTCACTTGGAAGGGAAGGTCAAATTAGCCTCTAAAAAGCTTGGCATGCTCAGTAGAGCGAGACAGTATTTCATGCTGGCACATCGCTTGCAACTTTACAAAGCGCAAGTTCGGCCTCACATGGAATACTGTTTTCATCTCTGGGCCGGGGCACCCCAGTGTCAGCTCCTTCCACTTGACCGTATCCAGCGCAGTGCGGTTCGAATCGTTGACGACCGAGTTCATTCTGATTGGCTCGATACACTGGCTTTTCGTAGAGGTTGTTGCATCTCTTTGCGTATTTTATCACATCTTTCATGGGGAGTACTCGGAGGAATTGTTCGGACTAATTCCAGCCGTTCAATTTCACCATCTTACATCGCAACAAAACTCGCGATACCAGCCATACCATCTGGATGATTTGCGGTCCACCACTGTGGATTTAGAAGAAGTTTTCTCCCTCGCACAACTTGCTTGTGGAATCGATTACCACCAGCGATTTTTCCGGACCGATACGACTTAGGAACCTTCAAGAAAAGAGCTTACACCTTTCTAAAAGGCCGGCAACGCATTTCCAATTCCCCTGGTCTTGCGGTTGTTTCATGGGCGGCGGTAGTCACTTACCATCAGGTTAGCAGCATGCTCATTTGCCCCCTTTTCTATAAAAAAAACCTTCTGGCTGCTGACTACTGAATCAGATAGGTATGAAGTACAGTTTACCTCTCCTTGGGGAAAAATGACCACTGTGTGGGGAAATATGTATCGTCACATTCTCCACCTGATTACGAGTCCCAAGGTGTTCGACGAATATGGCTGTATAAGTCAGCTGATTGGGATGAGATGCGAAACTTTTTTAACTTTTATCCTAGCAGGAGATCTGTTTCTTTTCTGCGGATCCGTCAAGCTGCGCGGTTGCGATAACAGATGTGTTGCGTCAAGCTATGTAGTATTATATCCCCTTTATCTGATACTCCCACCGGTAGCAAAGCTCACCCCATGGTTTAACGCTGAATGCGCCCCAAACTGAAAAGCGTAAACATTTAGCGTACCGTACCTGGGTTAACACTCGAAACCGCATAGCTCCGGATATTAGCTCCAAGAAGAGAACTTTCAACCAGACCGCCCAGTCCTACGAAAAAGCATTACGGAAAGCTAGTCTCGATCGCATTAAACATATTGGCGCAAAACTTTCTGCCAGACCATTCGGTACTATAGCTTTTTGGTCTCTCGCCAAAGCGGTTGAGACAAACTTCTATCGGCCTACACTGCCTCCGCTGGTAAAACCGGAAAGCACACTGGCACTTACAGTTAAGAGAAAACGGTCTTGTTAGCGTCTCTCTTTGCCTACAATTCACGTCTGGACAGTGGCTACAACGTTTTTCCTAAATTACCCCACTGCGGGAACTCTATGTCCGATTGTCCGTATCTCAAATAAGGAGGTTCTTAAAACCTTGCGGTGTCTAGACATGAATAAAGCTAGTGGACTAGATGGTTCTAAAGGCTTTTCCACTTGAGATGTCTCCTGTGCAGACATCTATGTTCCGCCTCTCATTTACGACTGGGATAGTGCAAAATCCTGTAAGCTGGCCAACGTGCAGCCTGTTTTAAAAAAAGCAGTCGTGCCGACCATGCGAATTATCGCCCCAATCTCAATTACCTCCATACCCTGCAATATTATGGAACGTATATTGAACGCCAGCTTAATGGCATACCAAGAACAGAATGACCTCCATACTGACCACCAATACGGGTTTCGCTGAAATCAGTCAGCTGGAGACCTTCATCCGATCCTGTTGCGACTAACGCCGGTCTTCCACAAGGATCTGGCCTCTTCACAACTCTCTTCCTGCTGCATAATAATGATCTGCTTATGCCCGGTGTTTATGGGTATCTTGTGAAATTCAACGCCTCCAAAACACAAGTGTGTCGCTTCACTGCAAAAAGGAGCCACGTCAGCTTGGTTCCTTCTTTCCATAATGTATCACTGGAGTACACCGACCGCCTTCAGTTGTTGGGGGTTGAGATATCCTCAAATATGAACTTCAGGTGGGTCAATGAGTCCAAGATCAAAGCAGCTGCAAGGAAGCTAGGAGTCCCTGCAAAGGTCCGGCGATACTTCACGCCGGGACAGCTGTTTACTTTATATAAAGCACAAGTCCGGTCGTGCATGCAGTATTGCTGCCATATATGGGCTAGTGCTGCAAAATGCCACCTAGAAGCTTTGGACTCGGTGGAAAGACCAGTGACTATAATTTGTTTGAAACCAATCTTACTAGTTTCGAACACAGGTGCAAAGTAGCCAGTCTTTTTTTTTTTTTTGCAAACTTTATATGCTGCGCAGTAACGAAATAACCGCAAACGCTCTACTAGACTCGCGGGACTGGTTTCGCCAATTGGCGAAATTATATTTTTCACAATTTTAATTTGTTAAAAGGACCTTCACAAAATTCGTCGCCAGTAATATTACTAATATTTTATCAACTGAATCATGAAATTAAATATATTATAAAGATTTATAGGTTTATATTGTATTTGAGGATGTATTATATATATATATATATATATATATATATATATATATATATATATATATATATATATATATATATATATATATATATATACATAAGAATTCTGTAGATAAGTCGTTTCTATAAGCCAATTAAAAAAAACGAGTAAATATGAATAAATAAAGGATGCTGAAGACAAAAGTTATTAAAGTTTATGTCTGTCTGTCTGTGTTTTATTTATTCACGCAAAAGTTACGGAACAGATTTAAGTGAAATTTGGTATGTAGGTAGTTAACGACGCTTGTGAACAAATAGGTTACTTAATATCCGACTATGGAAGTGCGAAACGACGCTCCGTTTGTATGATTGCTCAGCTGCAATGCCTACGATTTAAATATCCAAGTGTATAAAATGTGGTGCACTCATTGTGGATCTTCCCTCATGACACACCACGTTACGTGCAAAATATTCTTGCTGCACTTAATGCTGGCCCAATTTCGCAAGAACTGTTCCATCAGAATGCAACAGTGTTCATGAGTTCGGTGTTCAAATTAACAAATTTAAATTACCTTAAACCGCTTCCTGCAGAATATCCACAAAAACCGGTAGCTGGCTAAATGGGCTCAACGGCGGGTGATAGTCTACTCGAGCTTCTCAACTAGAACTCTAAAGATAAAAGTTCGAGTCCCAGTTCTGCTGATGCGCTTCCTTCATGCATAAAAATTGTGCAACGGCACGAGAATGCGCATCAAAAGGAGAGATATTTAGGATGAAAGGAAAGGATAGCCTTTTTTTATAGGATAAGGGTGACAAATGAGCACACAGTCCACTTGATGGTAAGTGGTCGCTGAGGCCCATAGACACCTACATCTATCCTCGTTTGCGAATCAAAATGCAGATGCGTTGTCACCCTTGAGTACTAAGATGGAATGCCTCATTTCCAGTGAAAAGGGCCTCCGGCCACCTGCACTCACCAAGCGAAACGCAGAGGTAAACCTCTACTTCACGCTGGTATTCTGTGAGGTCGTGGTACCACCCCGGTTCGAGCGGGCCCATCCGTGCGACAGCAAAAGCTGCCGCGTTGCTCTACCACTGTTAAATTCCAATTAAAAAGCTAAAGGAGAGTGTTTTCTGTTGCTCCGCACTCATATTATTACTAAATATTTGCAATTTTATTTTAAATGGCTGCAATTCCCGTTGAATTTAGTGAATTAATAACTCCCAAAGTCAAAGCGGCCGGTATTAGTTTGCTTTTTTTGCTTTTTGTTTAGTCAGGTGTAGTCTTTCCGAGAATATTGACCGCCCAAAATTTGCAGAGAATAAAAATCACACAAAGTAGCTTACAGATCAATTTTCTTTAAATCCTCCTCATTTATTTCAATGTTGCCTACATTTAAATTGTGTCTTCAAATCAGCAATTATTTTAATCAAACTTTCCGACCTATACTTACATTCTGTTTCCGTTACAGCCTATTAAAGTTCCGTGTTGAACATAGGCCTTCCCAGTAGATTGCATCATAGGGGGGATATTTGTCATAGAAGACACGCTTTTTCAGTGGGCTGACAACTGCATTTATATTTATAGTGGTTATTAGGAAGGCAATGCTACCTAGCTCCTGATTTGTTTCCATCTATCGTCTCTTATATATGACACGGTAATCCTCGAATCCGGCAACTTGTTCTATCACCGGGAGGGCGACCATCTGTCCCAAGGAGGTGTCGGATTTATCGTCCACAAGTCTCTCGTTAACAACGTTGTAAAGATCGGGAGTGTGTCGACGAGGGTTGCGTACCTTATACTCAGAATCACCAAACGGTATTCGCTGAAGGTCATACAGGTTTACGCACCAACCTCGGCGTGAGGAGGTGGAGGAAATGTATGAGGATATCTCTAGAGCCATGCATTCCTCCAAAACCCAATATACGGTGTTAATGGGAGACTTCAATGCAAAACTAGGCACAAGAGAGAACGGTGAGCTGAAGGTAGGGAAATTTGGAATAGGGCAACGGAACCCAAGGGGCCAGTAGCTGGCCGACTTCATGGAGAAAGAGGGACTCTTTATGATGAACTCTTTCTTCAAGAAGCGGCCCCACAGGAAGTGGACCTGGTCCAGCCCCGACGGTTCGACAAAAAATGAGATTGACTTCATTATGACGACCAGACGACAACTGTTCAGTGATGTCTCAGTGATCGCGAGGGTGAAAACCGGCAGCGATCACCGAATGGTTAGAGGCACACTGAACCTTAATGTTAAGTTGGAGAGGTCTCGTCTGATGAAGTCAACGCTCCGTCCCCCTCGTGCTCTAATCCAAAGTCCCGAAACCTTTCAGCTCGAGTTACAAAACCGTTTCCAGTGCCTAGAAGACTGCAATGAAGTGGACGATATGAATGACAAGCTCGTGGAAACTGTCCATGCGGTCGGAGCTAAGTTCTGCAAGACCCACCGCAGAAGAACACAAAAACTCTCCGATCACACTCTTAATCTCATGGCTGTTAGACGGGAGATGAGGCTACATTCCTCAACAGATTTGACAGCATACAGGCAACTGAACAGACAGATCTCCAAATTCATGCGGCGAGACTTACGCAACTTCAATACAGCTCGTATTGAAAAAGCGATCGAGCGGAACCAAGGCTCCAAAGTCTTTGCCAGAGATCTGTCTGCCAGAAAGAGCCAACTGTCAAAGCTGAAGACCGAATGTGGCAGCATCGTTTCCGGGGCACCTGAGATTTTGAGTGAGATTGAGAGGTTCTATGGGCAGCTGTACACGTCATCGTTGGAGCCACACGCAAGTGTGAGTAACGATCCAAGAGCGAGTCTTATTCGACACTATTCCGAAGATATCCCGGACGTCAGTCTGAGCGAGATTAGAATGGCTCTCCAGCAGCTTAAAAACGGCAAGGCCCCAGGCGAGGATGGAATGACAGCGGAGCTTCTGAAAGCGGGTGGAAGACCGGTACTTGAAGTCCTTCAGAAGCTCTTTAATTCCGTCCTCCATGGTGGCATTACACCGGAGGCGTGGAGCAGAAGTGCGGTGGTCTTGTTCTTCAAGAAAGGTGACAACGCTCTCTTGAAGAACTACCGACCGATTTCCCTTCTGAGCCGCGTCTACGTGCTGTTTTCGAGAGTCATTACGAATCGTCTCGCGCGCAGACTTGACGACTTCCAGCCTCCCGAACAAGCCGGTTTCCGAAAGGGCTTTAGCACCATAGACCACATACATACCCTACGGCAAATTGTACAGAAGTCCGAGGAGTACAATTTGCCACTATGTCTGGCGTATGTGGACTATGAGAAAGCCTTTGATTCCGTCGAAATTTGGGCGGTGCTGCAGTCCCTTCAGCGGTGCCAAGTTGACTGTCGGTATATCGAAGTGCTGAAGTGTTTGTACAGTAGAGCTACGATGACTATCCGAGTACAGAACCAGAGTACGAAACCTATCCAATTGCAGAGAGGTGTAAGACAGGGTGACGTTATATCCCCGAAACTCTTCACCGCTGCATTGGAAGACGTTTTCAAGCTTCTGGACTGGAAAGGATACGGAACTAACATCAATGGCGAGTACATCACTCACCTTCGATTTGCCGACGATATAGTCCTCATGGCAGAATCGCTGGAGGAGCTAAGCACTATGCTCAATGACCTCAATAGTGTCTCCCAACGGATAGGTCTTAAGATGAACATGGACAAAAGAAAGATTATGTTTAATGTCCATGTCACACCTATGCCGGTAGTTGTTGGGAGCACTAAGCTCGAAGTTGTTGACGAGTATGTTTACCTGGGACAAATAGTCCGACTAGGTAAGTCCAACTTCGACCGAGAGGTCAATCGACGGATTCAACTCGGCTGGGCAGCGTTCGGGAAGCTACGACACATCTTCTCGTCAGAAATACCTCAAAACCTTAAAACAAAATTGTACAACCAGTGCGTGTTGCCAGTGATGACTTACGGAACTGAGACGTGGTCCTTCACTGCTGGCCGTATGAGGAAGCTCAAGGTCGCTCAGCGAGCTATGGAGAGGGCTATGCTCGGAGTTTCTCTGCGTGATAAACTTAGGAATAAGGATATCCGCAGTAGAACCAGAGTAACCGACATAGCCCAACGGATTAGTAAGCTAAAGTGGCAGTGGGCCGGCCATATAGCTCGAAGAACCGACAACCGATGGGGAAGAAAGGTTCTCGAGTGGCAGCCTCGTACCGGTAGCCGAAGTGTAGGGCGTCCCCCCACAAGATGGAGTGACGACCTGGTAAGACATGCAGGAAGTCGATGGATGCAGGTGGCTCAGGACCGTGCTTTGTGGCATTCCTTGGGGGAGGCCTATGTTCAGCAGTGGACTTGTGAAGGGCTGTAATGATGATGATGATATGACAACCACGGGATGATATGGGGTAGTGGATATTCTTACACTGCCACTTCACGGTAGATACTTACATAGTTACATTAAACAATACTTAAATTAAAGCTTCGTATTTGTATTAAATGGTTTTTGGTTAATTATATATAATTAAGTCGTGATATTTCAATTAAAATTAATGAAGCAAATCTTGGTAGCGCTCGTTATGAAGTTAATGCCAGCAAATCGAATTCGATCCTCGCCTGTTTTAGTCGTTAATTGCAATTTTAAACTCCGATTTACCTCGTGCGCGGCGGTGAAGAGAAACAAGTGCAACTACAGTAGTACTCACACCTTAAGGGTTCGGTATAAATATGTTGACTGAAATTTATAAAATAGCATAATTTTTATTCACAAGTCAACACAAATCAATTGATAAAAATAGTTTGGAAAATCCAAAAGTGCACGCCTCATGAGCGATTCATTTAATTTTGATGAAAAAAATAAATTGTATGCCTGACTTTTGAAATATATTACTTACGTGTTTTAAATTTATTCCTCTATTAGTTTACCGGGTAGTGTCACCTACAGGGAAAAAATTAATAATTTTTACCAAAATAAATCGATTACAACTGTTAACCGATTTTGGCTTAAACATTGACTTCACTTTGAGCTGGCACTCCCAAGTGATAAATGTTACCCTGAAAGTCACCAGTACCCTGCGGGCTCTTAACCACCTGAAAAACTTTCATCCATCCAAGACCAAAGAATTAATTTTGCAAACCTTCATTCTTCCCTTGATTTATTACGGTAATGCGTGTTAATTTGACCTGAATGCGGACCTTCTTGACTAATGTGATAGTGAATATAGTTAAAGTTAATACGAGTACTTACGAAGATCGAAAATGAACCCAATGTAGTTATTAAGAATACTATACTAACGATAAGTAGACACATGGTAATCCATGTGTCTACTTATCGTTCCCAACTTACGTGGCTACCCATTCGTCAGAAACGAAGTATGCGCGCAATCACAACTGATGTCTCCTACTTCCCCCTCTTACTTAACTTCTAACTTTCAGTACCTTTGCTCTAGCCATGAAAGAAACCCGCTTTCTTCTAATAACCTTTTACTAAACTGTCCCTCTGATAAATCTGGCTTTTTGCATTCATCGTTCAATGGACAGTTTGTTCTCCTCTGGAACGCACTTCCTTATGAAATTAGAACAACTAACAATCGTTATATATTCAGAAAGAAGGTTCGCGAACATTATTTGAAAAAACTGGCAGAATAATCTGATTTTTAATATTTATTTCTGTATTTATGTCAATACATAAATTATATAAGGTATGTAATTTATTTAATTTTTATGTACATAATTTTTATATAAAACTAAGCATGTTTTAAATATTGTTTGATATGTAAGTAATGTATAACTTTATTCTATATTTATTTACTTTAATTTATATTTTCCTGTTTAAACATTTCAAACACTTATTTCATATTTTTATCTCAGCATCACCCAAAGCTTGACTGGTAGAGAATGCCTCAGGCATTAAGTCCGCATATACATAATGTTGTACGAAGTACTAGCTGTTCTTGTTGACGTCAGTTGCTACAATTCTGTAATTTTACATAATTATATATATTAATTACGCCTACAAAACTGTAAAATAAAATCTTAAAAAAGATTTTAATTTTGCTACCTCCCATACATGTAAAAGGAGAATTATTTTTTTTTACCTGACTATTCTGTATATCACTGTGTATCACCTAGATATAATATATCCCTCTATATCACTATGGGGGTGGAAAAACATATTTTCGATTCATGGCTCCGTTTGCGAAATATTTAGTTTTAAATTGGTATTTTTCATTAGAGTCATGTTTCCCCCCTCTTTATCAACTAAACCGCTGTTTTAGGAAGTTAGTTTAGTAGTACATATAATGAAGTAAAAAGGAAAACTAAGTAGAATTAAGAAGTTGACGAGTAGTAGTCGACCAACTTATAAAATGCTCTTGGATTAGTAAAAATTTCGTTACAACTCCATAGAAAATGATCTAAAACTAGCTGCATTATAACTTTGTGATGTTATTCTAAATAGTAAAAAATAAACACCTTATGAAGAAAACGACTTACATATATGCATTATTACTAAAGCTTTATTCTACATTTGCTAGATAGGCAAGAAGGCTCTTTCGTACTTACTTATACTACTTTCACTTATTTTTTAGTTGGTAGTTATTATAGGCCGCATTCAAAGTATTCATACAATCATATAGCCTCACACAATTTCATTCGTCACACTATTGGTTTACGCTGGCAACTACAGTTTAATTTAGAGCAGTGGTGGTTTACGTGAAGGTTCGTTACAGTCATATGTGTATGCTTTAGAGTTGCACTGCCGGGAACACATAGTTAAATTATCAACTATGACCATTTTTGCACTTACTTGGCATGTGAATTATTTTATGAAAATTGTATCATTTTCAAAATCGAAAAGTTTTTTAATCCTTTTCGATTACCACTCCCTATAAGTGTCATTTGAAAATAAGCCCTTCATTTACCATCTTCCTATTTGGACCAATTTTAGTCGTCATAGTGATCAAACCGCGAACTCACTTATTATGCTCATTATATCATTTTGGGGGATGAAGCTGCTCGCGTCCGTAGGAATTACTTGAATCCTGATCCCCTACACGTATCCCCTGGGTAGTGCTTAACGAGCAGTACTACATACTGGTGGTAGGTTGGTCCTCTACTAGTGAGAGGCCTGGCCGAGGGTTAGTTACCACCCACCTGACAAAGACATACCGCCAAATGATGCAAATCGTGTTCCGGTATGATGTTAGGTAAAACTCATTTCTTAGGGACAATGGGTCTGGGCAGTTACGTTGCACATACGAACCGGCTGCGAGGTTAGCGGGATCTGAAGCACGGTTGCACCGCTGGCCGACGGTAGATAGTTGGCAACCCAATTAATGAGCCAGCCACTGATGAAAGGCTGAAGGAAAGGTAATGGCTCCACCATACCGGTTGGCGACCGTAGGAGAGGGCCTGGTGGCAATTTCCAGCGGGGTTCGGGCGTCCCCGCGATCTCCATGCTAGTTACCATCGATCCTGTGACTCTGTTTGCGTCCCTAGGTTGTATGTGTGACGCCTCGTCCAACTGCCATTCTCTCAACCTATTCACTCTCACCATTAATGAAAAAAGGAAAAAGAAGAGTAAATCTGTACAGCGGTTGCACTCCCTCTCCATAAAAGTGCACCTCATAAACATCCGAGGTCTGCACTGTAATTGAGATTAGAGTGCAGAGAAGATTAGCAGTCCATTACCACCTTGAAACTGACAAGCCGCACTTACTCTTTTTAACTGAGACGCAGATCAGATGTCCTATAGATGCGGCGTACCTTGACTAAATTATGCTCCAATGTGTACCCAGACATTGGAGCATAATTTCCATCAGCGCTCCGGAGTCTGTGTTTGCGTCCGCAACGACATCTGCTGTAAGCGTCTCCGTCACCTTGAAGACCCCCCTTTCTCTACGATCTGGGTATTGTTAGACACAGGAATGGATAAAATTATTTATTCTTGTGTCTATCGATCGCACAGCGGTGACCAGGAGACAAGTAGGCTGTTTCAACACCTCAGTGAGGCGTCTGATGTGGCTCTAAATCGGTACGCTAATGCACAGTTGGTTTTTCTGGGGGACTTTGATGCCTGTCATCAGGACTGGCTGTTCCCATACCAGAAGATCGATCACGCTGGGAGAGAGGCGTAGAATTTTGCCTTGTCGATGGGGTTCTCCCAGCTGGTACAACAAGCGACTAGGGTACCTGATGTGGATGGGCACACAGCCAACTGCCTCGACCTTCTGCTGACAACCGATCCAGACAGGTACGATGTTCAGGTTACCTTACCCTTGGGAACTTCTGACTACTGTCTGGTGAAATCTGTGTCGTTATATTTCCCACCTAACATTGATTTCCACGGAGTGCGACGAATGTGGCGATACAAGTCAGCAGATTGGGATGAGATGCGGCATTTTTTGCATCTTATCCTTGGCGGCAGGTCTGCTTCTCCTCTGAAGACCCGTCGAGCTGCGCGGATGTCATAACCAATGTGATATGTTAAGCGAAGGAGAATTTCATCCCTTTTGCTGACGTGCCCCTTGGTGGTAAAGCTCGCCCATCGTTTAACGAACGCCGAGTGCGCTCGTGCTGAAAAGTACAAGCATATGGCGTACTTATCCTGGATCAATCCTCGCGACCCAAAAGCTCCGGATATTAGCCTTAAGAAGAGAACCTTCAACCAAGCCGCCGCATTAATCGCATTGGCACAAAGCTCTCTGTAAAACCTCTGGCAGTAGAGTTTTTTGGTCTTTCGCCGAAGCGGTCGAGACAAACTTCTGTTGGTCTACACTGCCTCCGCTAGTAAAACCAGACGGCTCACTGGCGCATGCACCTAAGGAGAAAGTGGACTTATTTGTTTCTCTTTTTGCTTGCAATTCGCGTCCGGACAGTAGCAACAGCGTACCATCTCAATAACCTCACTGCGGTACCTCTATGTCAGAGGTCCGTATCACCGACAAAGAGGTTCTTAAAACCTTACGAAGTCTAGACGTAAACAAAGCTAATGGACCTGATGGTAAACCAGCTATAGTTCTAAAGGCTTGTGCACCTGAGTTGTCTCCTGTGTTGACACGCTTGTTCCGCCTCTCATTCAGGACTGGAATAGTGCCCAAATCTTGGAGGCTGGCCAATGTGCAGCCTGTGCCTAAAAAAGGTAGCCGTACTGAGCCTGCCAACTATCGACCAATTTCAATTACCTCCATACTCTGCAAGATTATGGAGCGTATATTGAACGCCCACCTCATGGCATACCTAAAGCAATATGGTATTCTCAGTGATCGCCAGTACGGGTTTCGCCGAAATCGATCAACTAGGGATCTTCTAGCGTATGCCACTCACATATGGGGCGAAGCTCTCGAGAACAGTGGTGAAGCACTTGCTGTTTCCCTCGATATTTCGAAGGCCTTTAACATGGTTTGGCACGTTAGTCTATTGGGCAAGCTTTCAGCGTACGGGTTATCCCCTGGTCTGATTGCCTCGGTGAAGGACTTTCTGAGTGAACGGTCTCTCCGGGTCGTCGTTGATGGCTGCTCATCCAATACTGTGGCGACTAACGCCGGTGTTCCTCAGGGGTCCGTTCTCTCCGCAACTCTCTTCCTGCTGCATATAAATGATCTGTTCATTCCCGGTGTCTATGGGTATGCAGACGACAGCACAGTTGTGGAGAGATACCAACCAAGCGCCCGGGCCAGCCGGGATCAAATCCAGTCAGAAAGAGAGGCTATGGTTGAGCGTGTGAGTCTCACGCTACAGGCAGTCTCCGAATGGTGCGATGCCAATCTCGTGAGATTTAACGCCTCCAAAACACAAGCGTTTCTTTTTACCGCTAAAAGGAGCCCGTTGACCTTGGTTTCTACTTTCGGAATTTATCCTTGGAGTACACTGACCGCCTTCAGTTGTTGGGAATTTAATTTTCTCCTAAACTAAATTATGGGCGGTTCATTGAGTCCAGAGCCAAAGCAGCCGCAAGGAAACTTGGTGTCCTTGCAAGGATGCGGCGGTACTTCACGCCAGGGCAGCTTCTTACCTTGTATAAAGCGCAAGTCCGGTCGTGCATGGAGTACTGCTGTCATATTTGAGCTGATTCTGCAAAATGCCACCTGGAAGCATTGGACTCAGTGGAGAAACGTGCTAAGAGGCTCATTGGTGACCTTGATTTGCTTGAAACCAATATTGTCAACCTCGAGCACAGGCGCAGAGACTGGGTACTCTCGGTATTCTATAGGATGCATTTCGGTGAGTGTGCGCAGGAATTACACGCTTTAATTCCTCCCTCTCCTTTCCACCGTCGGACATCCAGGCGGTCGGCGGGTCATCATCCTTTTGTTGTCGATATTACACGCATTAGGACCAAACGGGTTGCTTCGTCTTTTGTAATGCGTACAGCAAAAGAGTGGAATAATTTGCCGGCGTCAATCTTTCCGTCTGAATACAATCTGGGCGTCTTCAAGGCAAGAGTGAATTGGCTTTTGTTACGATAAGACAGTGTGATTTACCATCTAAGGCTGCTTCACCACTTACCACCAGGTAGGATTGTGGTCAAGCACTGGCTTATAATATGTAAAAAAAATCAGCAACTACGGAATCCTACCTCTACATTGTGCATAGCCCAACACGCACTTGGCCAGTTTTTTACATGCACACCTGTCTCGCGTAGTCAAGGACGGGTTATATTGGACTAGCAGCAACGAAAACCCCACGGTGTTCCACCTTCGCTGTTGCTGTCGGCGCTGGCCACATGAACGCTTTCGCACATATCTGCGGCCCTACCAGCGCAAATCGCTCCAAGATGGCCCCTTCTCGGGAAGGAACTGCTCCTTTCCCATCACCTTCTCAGGTAAGGCGCACCAGAACACATGACACGCCGTGCTCCGCAGCATTTAATTTTACCTGAGCAACGGACACCCTCGTGTCAGCGGTGGATCTGGTTTATAATGCCGCTGTCAACCAAGATTCAGATGCGGAGAGTAAGAAGAGGAACGCCTCGCAATACTATCACTCTTCTTCCCCCGCAGCCTTACCACCACAGCAACGTGCGGCTCCGCTAGATTTGCGGGAAATAGGGCGTGTGGTCACTTCGTGATAATGATACTGCTTTTCCTTCACGACTCCACCTCGGCTGCGGAGGTAGGGCAAGAGGATACCCTTCTCGCTACTGTTTAACAACGGGGTGGAATTACCAAGCCCACTTGGAGTGGTTAACTAAAGCCGGATCTTCACCTCGAATTGGCCCTGAAGGGTCAAGGAAAAATGAAAAAAAAGAAAGGAAGGTAAAAGGGCCCACATGGTTACCACAGCTTACTAATCCGTTGGGCTATGTCGGTTACTCTGGTTCTACTGCGGATATCCTTATTCCTAAGTTTATCACGCAGAGAAACTTCGAGCATAGCCCTCTCCATAGCTCGCTGAGCGACCTTGAGCTTCCTCATACGGCCAGCAGTGAAGGACCACGTCTCAGTTCCGTAAGTCATCACTGGCAACACGCACTGGTTGTACAATTTCGTTTTACGGTTTTGAGGTATGTCTGATGAGAAGATGTGTCGTAACTTACCTACATAATTAAACTAAACCATGACATTTGTAAAAACGTTACATATGTATCTACACAATTTTCACTAGGCCTATAATACGCGTTGACTTTAAAAATAAATTAACACAAATGTATGCTAAACTCATGAAGGAAGGTATATAAGAAGATATATGATATCTTTATATATAAAAAGTACGTGTCACGTTGTTTGTCCGCGATGGACTCCTAAACTACTGAACTGATTTCAATGAAATTTTTGGTCAATGTGCAGTTTGGTCTAACTTAAAAGATAGGATAGCTTACATCTCGATTTATAGTCGCAATACAATATTATTTTACTGAAAATTATTTGTCTATTATTTGACAGTCACAAATATCTGTTAGCTTCAAACGATTCTGTCAGATGACGATATCTGTTGACTGGATTGAGTAAATATTTAATAGATGGCGCTATGTTAAAAATACAAACATTTAAGCTACAATTTAGTAGTATAACCACCACGTGTTGCTATAAGTATTTAAGATAGAACCGATTTCAAAAAAAAATTGCAGACTGTGCAGTTTGGTCCAAATTAAGAGATAGGATAGTTTTTATCCCGATAAGTGACCCTCAATTTTTTTATTGCTAATTTCAGGAGTTTTTTTGGGAAAGCAAATGGTCGTTCGGAAAGGGCAGAACAACGTCTGCCTGGCCGGCTAGTATACATATAAGAAGGTATATATCACAACAGATTTCAAAATTTAGAAGCAGAACATTCTCAGTATGTTTTAAAATAATCGTTAATAAAATGTGGGGTTATATAAACACAGACAACAATAAGGTGCTCAAGTTTAAAACATGCCATTTCTACAGTTCACACAAGAGGGAGGATCACAATGTCCTTTTTTCTCTACATAATGATATAAAGTAAAGTTGCAGCCTATATACGTCCCACTGCTGGGCACAAACCTCCTGTCAATTGTGAGAGGGTTTTAGGGCAAGGAAATGTCCACCACGCTGCCCCAATGCGTGTTGGCGAACTTCACATGTCTTCGAGAGATATTTTTTTTATTTCTCAGATGTGCAGGTTTCCTCACGATGTTTTCCTTCACCGCTGAAGACGTGGGAAATTAGCACTTAAAGTTGCAATTAACAATTTCATTGGTGCCGGCAGGGATTGAACCCGGGTTGCTCGTGTACTGTGAAACTTACAGCGAACGCTAACCATCTGAGCTACCACGGCTCCATAATAATTATAATGATATAATCTCTACATAAATTATTTGCCACTGTTATAATATTTTTCTCTGTTAAATATTGAGGCTGATAACATTTATCTTTCTCTACATAATAGTAATTTATTTGCCATGGTTTAATTTTCTTGTCTCTGTTAAAGAATCTGACCATCTGGTTTCTACTAAAATTTAAAAAAAATGTTCTAAGTAGTTATTATAATGAAACTAATATTTAGTAATACTAAGAATATGTATGTTGTTTTTAAAAAGAAAAGATGAAAGAGAAAGATAATTTCAGGCAGTAAAATTACATAAATAATATACAGGTAAGGTAAACAGGGGCTCTCATGAAAAGGTAATTCGGATCGGAGAAACATAACTTTGCAGTATAAAAAAAGTTCTTTCCCATATATCGGTTTACATCACGGTAGATATTCAGATTGCATAGGGTTTTTACTATAAATTATATAGCTGATTAATGCTATGATCTTTGATAAGTTTACGGGAAGTTTACCAGAAGCGGGATTTAGGATAGGGTTTGATGAGTGGTTATTAAGTACAAAACATGTGAAACACGTGAAATACAATATAAAACATGTGAAATACAAAACATATGACCAATTAGGCCGTATCAATTGATTGCATTGACTTAGTAGCTTGAATTTTTTCCAAGAGATCGTGGATCATATTTAATGTCAATTTTAACATGACACCTTTACCCGTTTATTGAAAAAAACCTCGACAGCTCCGACGTACGGAATGACAACAAAATGAGAAATCATATGAGGTATCCATACTCAAAACAAAATATATTGGAAAGATATCTTAGGCTGCTGGCTGTATAAGAAAATTCAAAGTCACACACACACACACACACACACACACACACACACGATCAAGCTATGGGGAGGGCTATGTTTGAGATTTCTAAGCGTTGTAGAATCCATAACGATGATATCCGCAGTAGAAGCAGAGTAATAGACATGGTACAGTGGATAAGTAGACTGAAGTTGCTACGGGCCGGCCATATAGTTCAAAAAACCAACCAACAGTCGATGGTGAAGAAAGGTTCTCAAGAAGACCTGATGAGATTGAGATATAGAGAAAGTTGGTGAATGCAGGCAATCTTTGGGGGGGGGGGGGGGAGGCTGTTCTCAAGAGTGGACTTGTGTAAGACTGTAATGACGATAATAATGATGATGATGTTGATTTCAAAAACGTGAATAGTCCGTTTAAACGCATTATTATAATTAACAGTGGGACTTGTGTAGACAATAGCTTTAATTTCTTTTATTGGTAAGATAACATTATATTATTTAAGAAGCAACATCAGATTGAATTTTCGTTGGCTTATTTATATCCTTTGAGATTAAATTATGGAACCAACCGTTTTCGTCGTTTTGGGTTGATATAGAGAAAGTTATAGCCTTCGGGAGAGTTTAGGGATAGAATCGAATTAATAAAACAATAACAGAAATCGAAATAGAAAAGAGTCATTATAATTGTATCGACATGTTTTGGTGATTCTGATAATATTGCAGATTTGATTTGAATATATTTAAATTACCGTTTTATTATTTATGTTCGACTACTATACTTAGAAAACGTTACGTTCTCCCTTATAATCCATTTATTTTATATTAACTACATATAAAAACAGTGTTTATTAGAAATTAACCATTTGACAATTTTCACTTATTGCATTGTAGGACCCGCTTGCAACCATGGAAAATATCCCCCATATGAGGCAAGTTATGGGGTAGGCCTATATTCAGCAGTGAACTTTAATAGGCTGTGACGGTTAACGGTGCACTGAAGAATGGGTCGTAATCGTAAGGGAAACGATTACGGCCCATTTTTCAGCAGCGTTTTTAAACCAGACGTAAGAGTAATGTATATATTATTGATACATTTTAAATTAATAATATTGTTTTTAATATTATATTTTATATTATATAGTTATTTTATTCGGATTTTATTAATTTTTAGTACGTACCTCAAAAGGAAAAAACGGAACTCCTATAGGATCACTTTGTTGTCAGTCAGTCTGTCTGTCTGTCTGTCAAGACCCTTTTTCTCAGGAACGCGTGGAGGTATCAAGCTGAAATTCATATTACATACTCAAATCTACTATCCCTTAGAGCTGTGAAAAAATCAAACTTCTAAGCCAACGCAATAAAAAGATACAGCCGTTTATGCCGCAAATTTTCGACATTCGCAAGGTAATCAAAACCTACAGGGTACTTCCCGTGAACTCAGAATCTTAAAATTTGGTACGAAGCAACGTAAGATATCACAGATAAAGGAAAAATTGCGAAAAGCAAAATATTTTAATTACATCACAATAAATACATTACATTACATAAAATAAAATAATAACACAACAATGAAAATATTTTTAATAATTTTAAACTTATATACCTACGGATTTGTTCGGTACCCTCGGTGCCCGAGTTCGATTCGCACTTGGCCGGTTTTTTTTTAATTTAAACTACTTTCTAGTATATATTTATATCCGTTATGCGAAAATTAATTCAAAAGAAGGGGAATAAGAGTAAAATTGACTTTAATACTTACAGTAGACTTGTTTTTTTAGTGTTAAGGTCCTAAATGCGGGTGAAATGCCTAAATTCTTAGATATTTAAGTTTAAAAAATCACAATAACTGTTTATTTAATCCTCAAAGAAAAAAAGGGTGAATTTGTATGGATAGAAATACCTAATTTAGTTAATATCTGTACACTGGTAACTGGAAATATTGTTTTCTAAATAAATTAATTCTTAAAGTGCCCAAAGAAGAAGAAACTTTCGCAGCGATGTTGATTAGTGAAATTAAAAATGCATATTTATATAATTTACATGTGGAACTGTGGAACGACCAACATGCTCTCGTTGTTTAGATTTTGATAGTTTTTAATACCTATGTAATTTTAATGTTTATATTTTTATCAAGCATGTGATACTGAATCTTATAATTATGTATTACAACAAAACGTTGTTTTTATATGACTTTAATAGAAAATTATTGAGGAGGGAAATCTAGATACACATACTTATATTTATGTACACTATTATGAAAATAAATCAAACAATTTAACGATATACTACTGACATTTAATCACGCTTTTGGAAACCATGCCAGTTGTAAATAATACTTCTGTAAAAATGGTGTACAAAAGAGAAATAAGAACAGACAAAATTTTTCTTTTCAAATTTCCAACGAGTTGTAATTAGAAGCACAAATGGGCCACATGTGCCAATTTAATTAAATATAATTTATATGAAGTCATCTTGACTACGTTTCATAATTAACCATTCATAAAAATGAGAACAGCAATTTTACAATTTTGTTTACAAGAAACACTATTAGTTGAACCTTGCAGCTTGTTCATTATTGTTATTATAAATAACTATATATATATATATATATATATATATATATATATATATATATTACATTATCTAGGTACGAAGATGTTTAACGTTTTCCTGGCCTCCACGTGCTATTTTCTCAGCATTAGGTACCCTTCTGTATCTGAAACGACTATGAATATTGCATATGTATGCGATATAAAAAAACAGGCTGTATAAGGCCTTCTGCTGGACACAGAATTTTTCTTATTTCTGAGAGAGTGCCCTGAAGCAAGGAAATGTCCGCTGCGCTGTCGCAATGCCTGTTGGTGAACTTCACATGCCTTCGAAATATTTTTTTCTTGTTTCTGAGACATGCAGGTTTCCTAACAATGTTTTGCATCGCCGCCGAGCACGTGGTAAATCGGCACTTAAAATTGCAATTACCAATTTCATTGGTGACGGCGGGGATCGGACCCGGATTGCTCGCGTACTGTAAAACTTACAGCGAGCGCCAACCATCTGAGCTACCACGGCTCACGTACAAATGCTATAATGTATTTCACTTTGATACTAGAACAAATATTTATTATTTGACTACAATATTTCTGACTGGTATATCTGGCGGTTTCTATGCTGTCCGGTGACTCCTAAATTATTGGATTGTGAAAAAAATACTTTATTCTATTATCCCCAACTAGCGGCCCGCCCCGGCTTCGCCTGTGTGGTATATTTTAATGTGGCAGTATTTAGATTTAAGAAGTCATCGAAAGACCATTTATTGTATCTTATCAATATTTAGATTTTCAAAAATGTACAAGGTTTTGCGTACAAAATGTAGCTCATATTATAGATAGATAGATAGATAATTCTTTATTGTACACCAAATCAATACATAAACGAAAGAAAAAGAAAAAAATAGTGACACAATGGGCGGTCTTATCGCTAAAAGCGATTTCTTCCAGACAACCTTTGGATGGACAGGATTACAAAAAGTAGGAAATTTTGTGGTTTGGTGATGCAGAAACAATATTTATAAAGATTTAATTATAATATATAGAAATAATTAACAAATAAAGAAATTAAAATACGAATGCATACATATATAGATGGCACGAATTCAAAGGTTAAGATAGTGATTGTGTACAAGCTTCTGAAAAATAGATAAAGATTGGGCGCGTCTCACTGACAGAGGTAGGGCATTCCATAGACGGACTGCTTGGATAGTAAACGACCTGTCCAAAAATTTGGTATTATGGGCAGGCATTTTTAATGTAAAATTTTCTGATGATCTCAAAACTTTCGAATGGGAATAGTGAAGGAATTCAAAGCGATCCTTAAGATAAGAAGGATAGAAAGGATTAAACAGAACATTGTAAAGAAGTGACAGAATATGAGCATTCCGGCGAAGACGAATAGGAAGCCACTTGAGCTTATTACGAAAACAAGGAACATGATCATACTTGCGCAAACCAAATATGAATCTTATACAAAAATTTCAAAGACGCTCAAGTTTATCAAGTTGCTTTTCGGTGAGATCAAGATAGCTTACATCTGCATAGTCCAGAATTGGGAGAAGCAGAGATTGTTTAAGCGCAATTTTAGTGGCAGTAGGTAGAAAGTTTCTTAATCTGTTTAATGGTCGAGCAGCTGCAAAGAGTTTACGACTTACTTCCTGTATTTGAGGACCCCATGATAGGTTCCTGTCAATATAAATTCCCAAGTTTTTGACTTTTTCACTTACAGGAATAAAATTTCCATCAAAAGAAACTGGTCGTTGAGGTGCTTGAGAAAGGTTTGATTTCCCAATCATATTCGAACTTCCGATCACAATTACCTGCGTCTTTAGAGGGTTAATCTTTAAGCCATATATTTTTGCCCAATCTGATATTTGATCAAGGTCACTATTTATAGTACTAATAGCTACAGCTAGTTCACTAGGAGAAACATGAGTATATATTTAAAGATCATCTGCGTATAGGTGGTAGGAAGAAGTAATCTTAGTAGATATAGAATTAATAAAAATTGAAATAAGTAAGGGAGATAATACGCCACCCTGTGGGATACCCGAAATGGTATCACACCAAGAAGAAAATGTGTCATCAATGCGAATATATTGCCCAAACAGGTAACTTTGAAACCAAGCAACCACTGTTGGAGATATGTTAAGAGAGTCAAGTATACCCAGTAAAATTTCAAAATCAAATGAATTAAAGGCACTGCTAAAATCTAAAAGAGAAAGGATAGTTAATTTGCCATTTTCCATGGCAGATCTTATATCTTCCGTAATATTGACTAAGGCTGTGACAGTACTATGCCCAGGACGAAAATTAGATTGTAGAGGATTTAGAAGGGAATTACTGCGAAGGAAAGTACTGAGCTGATTATATACCAGGCGTTCGAGAACTTTGGAAAGGAATGACAATATAGATATTGGACGATATTCTGAAAAAGATGTAGGGTTGGGCTTTTTAGGCAACGGTATGATGTGAGCGTCTTTCCAAGTTGATGGAAAAACACCACAAGAAATGGAGGAGTTGAGGATTTAATGTGTTCAATTTTGTAGCTCCATTTAAGTTGGAGGACGATGAGAAGTGATGATTTAGTAAATCAATAATTAAATCTTTAGAGAGTACAATATAACGGGGCTTTCCAACCCCCATTGATCTAAGAAAACTCCAGACTTTAGCTGCGTCACCAATTTGTACCGATTTATGGATATAGTGGCTTTGAGCATCTATACACACCCTATTGCAGTGATTTCGAATAGTAACACATTTTCCCCAGTTTATAGATGTAGGCTTACATTTATATTTTGTCTTGGCTGCAATTTTTTTATTTAAAATGGTTTTTATTTCATCAGTCAGCCATGGTGAAGATAGATGTCTCATTTTAATTAAGGGAACTGGTGCATGTTTATCATAAAGACAGGTTAATTTAGTCGTAAATATTGCAACTTTATCGTCAATAGAGTCTGCATTTAAAACGGCTGACCAATCAATGTTAGAAGCATCTTTGCAGAAATTTTCAACATTCATACCAAGAAAACTGCGTTGCAGAAGGAATTTAGACTAAAGTTTAGGTGGCCGGACATTATAGTAGAAAAATATAAGATCATGGTAAGAGAAGGCATCAGCTGGACACTGACTATGCTTAACAGCGAAGTCAGTAGAGGACACAAAAATAAGGTCAAGCAATGACGGAGTAGCATTAGGGAATTGACGAGTAGAATTTAAAGGTTAGATAGAGAGATTAGTGGAATTTACGATGGATCGAAGAGAGGATGAATGAGAGTCTTGTTTAAGCAGACAAGGATTAAAGTCGCCCATAATGATCGTGTGCGAGTAGGAAGATACATTTTCTAAAATATTTTCGAAGGAAGTGAAGAAGTCAATACGAGATGAAGGACAGTCAGAGAGAGTCAACAAGCAGGAGATGGGCAGCAGCATCTTCCTGATAACAGCAAAAATACAATAAAAAAACTGCGGTTACCAACCCGCTCGCCAAGCGTGGCAACTATGGCGAATACCCCCCAAATGGATAAAGTTACTAAGAGACGGCCCTCAGTCCCCGGCGGCCACGCTATTCCTGGCTAAGGTGGTGACCATGGTAACGGTGGGGCAAGGGGTGCTAAGAATCTCCGGTGGAGGTTCGGATGCCACCGACGACGACCCGACCTGGCAACATACAACGCACGCACCCTGAGGACTGACGAGAAGATTGTGGAGCTGGAAGAAGAGATAGACAAGTTACGCTGGCATATTATAGGATTATCCGAAGTCCGAGAAGAGGGAGAGGAAACGGTAATTCTCAAATCCATCGACAGGCAACCATCTGTCACAAGGAGGTGCTAGGAAGGTGTGAGGTAGGATTTATCGTCCACAAGTCTCTCGTTAACAACGTTGTAAAGATTGAGAGTGTGTCGACGAAGGTTGCGTACCTTATACTCAGAATCTCCAAACGGTATTCGCTGAAGGTCATACAGGTTTACGCACCAACCTCGGCACACCCCAATGAGGAGGTGGAAGAAATGTATGAGGATATCTCTAGAGCCATACATTTCTCCAAAACCTAATATACGGTGTAAATGGGAGACTTCAATGCAAAACTAGGCACAAGAGAGAATGGTGAGCTGAAAGTAGGGAAATTTGGAATAGGGCAACGGAACCCAAGGGGCCAGCAGCTGGCGGACTTCATGAACAAAGAGGGACTCTTTATGATGAACTTTTTCTTCCAGAAGCGGCCTCACAGGAAGTAGACCTGGTCGAGCCCCGACGGTTCGACAAAAAATTAGATTGACTTCATTATGACGACCAGACGACAACTGTTCAGTGTTGTCTCAGTGATCGCGAGGGTGAAAACCGGCAGCGATCACCGAATGGTTAGAGGTACACTGAATCTGAACGATAAGTTAGAGAGTTCTCGTCTAATGAAGTCAATGCTCCGTCCTCTTCGTGCTCTAATCCAAAGTCCCGAAACCTTTCAGCTCGAGTTACAAAACCGTTTTCAGTGCCTAGAAGACTGCAGTGAAGTGGACGATATGAATGACAAGCTCGTGGAAACTGTCCATGCGGTGGGAGCTAAGTTCTGCAATACCCGCCGCAGAAGAACACAAAAACTCTCCGATCACACTCGTAATCTAATGGCTGTTAGACGGGAGATGAAGCTACATTCTTCAACAGATTTGACAGCATACAGGCAACTGAACAGACAGACCTCCAAATGCATGCGGACTTAAGCAACTTCAATACAGCTCGTATTGAAGAAGCGATCGAGCGGAACCAAGGCTCCAAAGTCTTTGCCAGAGATCTGTCTGCCAGAAAGAGCCAACTGTCAAAGCTGAAGACAGAATGTGGCAGCATCGTTTCCGGGGCGCCTGAGATTTTGAGTGAGATTGAGAGGTTCTATGGGCAGCTGTACACGTCATCGTTGGAGCCACACGCAAGTGTGAGTAACGATCCAAGAGCGAGTCTTATCCGACATTATTCCGATGATATCTCAAACGTCAGTCTGAGCGAGATTAGAATGGCCCTCCAGCACCTTAAAAACGGCAAGGCCCCAGGCGAGGATGGAATTACAGTGGAGGTTCTGAAAACGGGTGGAAAAACTGGTACTTGAAATCCTTCAGAAGCTCTTTAATTCCGTCCTCCACGGTGGCATTACACCGGAGGCGTGGAGCAGAAGTGCGGTGGTCTTGTTCTTCAAGAAAGGTAACAACGCTCTCTTGAAAACTACAGACCGATTTCTCTTCTCAGCCGCGTCTACGTGCTGTTTTCAAGATTTATTACGAATTGTCTCGCTCGCTTTTGATACTGAGAATAGGACTTTGTTCTAGAGGAAGGGAAATTTAGGAGGGTTTTTAAATGTGATCTGCAAACTGCATCGGGGGAGTGCGCAAAGTGGAATCGATCACGTAGATAGGGTGGTGATGTTGGATTGTAAAGTATGTTAAAGAGGAGGCAAAGGATTCGAGTATTCCTGCGAAGTCGGATTGGGAGCCACTTGAGCTGTTTGCGATATGAAGAGACGTGGTCATACTTTTTCAGCCCAAAAATATAACGAATACATAAGTTTTGCAACCGCTCAAGTTTGTTTATCTGCTCCTCAGTCGCATCCAAATAACAGACATCAGCATAATCAAGAATCGGGAAAATAAGTGTTTGGACAAGAGAAATCTTCGTTGATAACCGCAGAAAATGTTGAAGGCATTTTAAGGAATGAAAAGTATAATTGATTTTCCTGCTAATTTCTGTGATATGTGCATTCCATGTCAACTTGCAATCCATGATGACGCCCAGATTCTTAATCGTTTCTGAAATGCTTAGTGGAATGCCATTAATTTGCAGAGTTGGCAGTGAAGAAAAGTCAAGTAATTTACGAGTAAACCTGGTGCCTATTATCATAGCTTGTGATTTTTTAGGGTTTATAACAAGTCCGTATGATCTAGACCACTTATCGATTTTATTTAGATCGTAATTTATTTCAAATAGTGCTGAATTTGCTTCAATCACTAGAAAATGACGATACAGCTGCAAATCGTCTGCATAGAGATAGAAGTTTGAAGATATCACCTGAGTGATACAGTTGATAAAGATGGAAAAGAGTAAAGGAGAAAGAACGCCACCTTGAGGTACACCCGTGGTTAGATTGCACCACTTAGAAAAAGTTTAATTGATACGAATACACTGAGAGCGGCCACGGAGGTAGGAATCAAACCATTGAATAGATGAAGGAGACACATTAATAGAATGAAGAATGCTAAGAAGTATATCAAAATCAATAGAATTGAAGGCACTACTAAAATCTAGCAGCACAAGTACCGTTAAATATTTTTGGTCTATACCGCACCGGATATCATCCGTTATTTTGAGGAGAGCAGTAGTTGTACTGTGACCAGGCCTAAAACCGGATTGAAAAGTACTTAATATATTGTTACGGTTAAGAAACTTGGTCAATTGTGTGTGGACAATATGTTCAAGCACCTTTGAAAGAAATGGTAAAATGGAAATAGGGCGGTAATGTGTTGCAGATGAAGGATTCGAAACTTTGGGTATAGGAATAATATGAGCTAACTTCCATGACGACGGAAAGCAACAAGAAGATAAAGAGAAATTACAGATATGAGTAAGAATAGGGAGCAGAAAGGGAAGAATCAACGTAATCATTTTAGAGCAGATGTTATCATTACCCATAGCAGTAGATGAAATTGCAAGGACGGATCGCATAAAATCATCTTCAGTAAGAGAAGTGAAATTAAATGAGGAATAATGACGTATTGGGCATTTGGATAATTCAAGTAGGGTTCTGGCTTTGTTGAATGATGAAACTATGACAGGAGGGTTGGCAAAATGTTCGTTAAGACTATCCAAGTTAATTTTACTTCCCACACTAGCAGAATATTTTCCGACACCGACAGATCTCAGAAAATTCCATGCTTTTGCAGTATCGCAACTTGTGAGGGTATCATGAAAATAGCGCCTTTTAGCATCTATACACAAACGATTGCAGCGATTTCGTAGTATTTTAAAGTTGATTAAATTGCGTTTAAGGGGATATCGCTTATACCTTCTTTTAGCTTTATCTCTACGCGCCATCAGGTTTTTATATCAGCTGTGATCATCGGAGCAGGGTTATGCCTTATTTTCACACGTTTTACTGGTGCATGGTGATTATATAAATCTAATATTAGAGAATTGAAGTTAATGACTTTGTCCTCAATGTAAGAACAATCCATAACCGGTGTCCAGTCAATTAAACTAGCATCGCTCCTCAACGTTGGAGACGTTTTTTGTTTTTTTGAGTTAATGCCCTTATAACTTCTAAGATATCGAAAATGTGGCTTGCGCTTAGGGGGACGTACACGGTAAGATAAGTAAATGAGATCGTGATATGAAAATGAGGCACATATTTGTCCGTGGTTAGCAACACTATTTAAAGACGACACAATAATCAGATCTAGAAGAGATGCAGTACAATTGGGAAAGTGATGGGTGGCAGATAGAGGCAAGATTTCTAGGTTATAAGATGACATAAGAGATTTCAATTTATAAGTACGTAAATCATTTTTAATTATACATGTGTTGAAATCCCCCATCAAGATTACATGGCTATATACAGGACAGAAATTATTAAGAAGTGTATCTAATGTATCAAAGTAATTGATATTAAGGTTAGGACTATACAATACTCCAAGGAAATTTTTTGTATGATAAAGTGTGATTTCAAGGAACAAATGTTCAGCAGATTTCGAGTAAGTTGATGGAGATACGCTAATAACCCTGTAAGGTATTTCCGAACGTAAATAGATAGCAACACCTCCACCACCTTTGCCTACCCTATCGTTACGAATAAGAACAAAACGTTGTAAAGATCGGGAGTGTGTCGACGAGGGTGCGTACCTTATACTCAGAATCACCAAACGGTATTCGCTGAAGGTCATACAGGTTTACGCACCAACCTCGGCACACCCCGATGAGGAGGTGGAGGAAATGTACGAGGAAATCTCTAGAGCCATGCATTCCTCCAAAACCCAATATACGGTGTTAATAGGAGACTTTAATGCAAAACTAGGCACAAGAGAGAACGGTGAGCTGAAAGTAGGGAAATTTGGAATAGGGAAACGGAACCCAAGGGGCCAGCAGCTGGCCGACTTCATGGAGAAAGAGGGACTATTTATGATGAACTCTTTCTTCAAGAAGCTGCCCCACAGGAAGTGGACCTGGTCCAGCCCCGACGGTTCGACAAAAAATTAGATTGACTTCATTATGACGACCAGACGACAACTGTTCAGTGTTGTCTCAGTGATCGCGAGGGTGAAAACCGGCAGCGATCACCGAATGGTTAGAGGCACACTGAACCTAAATGTTAAGTTGGAGAGGTCTCGTCTGATGAAGTCAACGCTCCGTCCCCCTCGTGCTCTGATCCAAAGTCCCGAAACCTTTCAGCTCGAGTTACAAAACCGTTTTCAGTGCCTAGAAGACTGCAATGAAGTGGACGATATGAATGACAAGCTCGTGGAAACTGTCTATGCGGTCGGAGCTAAGTTCTGCAACACCCGCCGCAGAAGAACACAAAAACTCTCCGATCACACTCTTAATCTCATGGCTGTTAGACGGGAGATGAGGCTGAATTCTTCAACAGATTTGACAGCATACAGGCAATTGAACAGACAGATCTCCAAATGCATGCGGCGAGACTTACGCAACTTCAAAACAGCTCGTATTGAAGAAGCAATCGAGCGGAACGAAGGCTCCAAAATCTTTGCCAGAGATCTGTCTGCCAGAAAGAGCCAACTGCCAAAGCTGAAGACCGAATGTGGCAGCATCGTTTCCGGGGCACCTGAGATTTTGAGTGAGATTGAGAGGTTCTATGGGCAGCTGTACACGTCATCGTTAGAGCCACACGCAAGTGTGAGTAACGATCCAAGAGCGAGTCTTATTCGACACTATTCCGAAGATATCCCGGACGTCAGTCTGAGCGAGATTAGAATGGCTCTCCAGCACCTTAAAAACGGCAAGGCCCCAGGCGAGGATGGAATTACAGCGGAGCTTCTGAAAGCGGGTGGAAGACAGGTACTTGAAGTCCTTCAGAAGCTATTTAATTTTGTCCTCCATGGTGGCATTACACCGAGGCGTGGAGCAGAAGTGCGGTGGTCTTGTTCTTCAAGAAAGGTGGCAACGCTCTCCTCGAAGAACGCTCGAAGAACTACAGACCAATTTCTCTTCTGAGCCGCGTCTACGTGCTGTTTTCGAGAGTCATTACGAATCGTCTCGCGCGCAGACTTGACGACTTCCAGCCTCCCGAACAAGCCGGTTTCCGAAAGGGCTTTAGCACCATAGACCACATACATACCCTTCGGCAAATTGTACAGAAGTCCGAAGAGTACAATTTGCCACTATGTCTGGCGTATGTGGACTATGAGAAAGCCTTTGATTCCGTCGAAATTTGGGCGGTGCTGCAGTCCCTTCAGCGGTGTCAAGTTGACTGTCTGTATATTGAAGTGCTGAAGTGATTGTACAGTAGAGCTACGATGGCTATCCGAGTACAGAACCAGAGTACGAAACCCATCCAATTGCAGAGAGGTGTAAGACAGGGTGACGTCATATCCCCGAAACTCTTCACCGCTGCATTGGAAGACGTTTTCAAGCTTCTGGACTGGAAAGGATGCGGTATTAACATCAATGGCGAGTACATCACTCACCTTCGATTTGCCGACGATATAGTCCTTATGGCAGAATCGCTGGAGGACCTAAGCACTATGCTCAATGACTTTAATAGTGTCTCCCAACGGATAGGTCTTAAGATGAACATGGACAAAACAAAGATCATGTTTAATGTCCATGTCACACCTATACCGGTAGTTGTTGGGAGCACTAAGCTCGAAGTTGTTGACGAGTATGTTTATCTGGGACAAATAGTCCGACTAGGTAAGTCCAACTTCGACCGAGAGGTCAATCGACGGATTCAACTCGGCTGGGCAGTGTTCGGGAAGCTACGACACGTCTTCTCGTCAGACATACCTCAAAACCTTAAAACGAAATTGTACAACCAGTGCGTGTTGCCAGTGATGACTTACGGATCTGAAACGTGGTCCTTCACTGCTGGCCGTATGAGGAAGCTCAAGGTCGCTCAGCGAGCTATGGAGAGGGCTATGCTCGGAGTTTCTCTACGTGATAAACTTAGGAATAAGGATATCCGCAGTAGAACCAGAGTAACCGACATAGCCCAACGGATTAGTAAGCTGAAGTGGCAGTGGGCCGGCCATATAGCTCGAAGAACCGACAACCGATGGGGAAGAAAGGTTCTCGAGTGGCAGCCTCGTACCGGTAGGCGAAGTGTAGGGCGTCCCCCCACGAGATAGAGTGATGACCTGGTAAGACATGCAGGAAGTCGATGGATGCAGGTGGCTCAGGACCGTGCTTTGTGGCATTCTTTGGGGGAGGCCTATGTTCAGCAGTGGACTTGTGAAGGGCTGTAATGATGATGATGATGATATATAGTACAAACAATGTAATATCAAACCCATGTATGTACTATAATCACTCTAATATAAATAAAATATTAGTTATTAAAATTAAAATACTTTGTGTTTCGTGCAATAAAGAATATCTATTATCACTTTCTAAAAATGCTGTAATGGAATGTCGCATATAATTTGATGAAATAAAATAAAAATAGAAATATTCCACGACACCGACACAAATGTGTTCATTTGTGTTGAACGCCAATGTCGCAGAATACCTTTATTTTACTTGATGTCAAACGTTCAAGCTATGAATGTATTCAAAGTAAATACTTGTTAAAGTGTAAGGTGAACTTTTGCAAGCAGTGTAATACGAATGATAATGTACCTACAAAGAAAACTATATTGGTTAATTATAGTACAAACAAAAGTTTTGATTACCGACATGAAACATTATAGATGATACGGCGAAATATGGGACATTGTATAAATGTAATATATAACTTCACGAAAACAATATTAACGCCGGCGTGTTTTCTTAGGAACTTTTGCACTGTTCGTCGAAGATTTTTTAGGAGATGCCATTGTTTCAGTTTGTGGTGCATTACTTACATCTGAACTGGATGGATATTTAGATGTGAGCAGTTCTAATTCTGCCATACTTTCAATTTTTCTTCGAGATTTATCGGGAAGACTTATTATTATTTTGCCACCGGACGACCAGCAATGTTTTATGCCAAAATGTTTACGCGCTGAAGTGAATACTTGATGCCTAGTCTTGGTCAAAAACTCGGAGATGGTTATACCGGAGCCCTTAAGTCCGGTTTTACTATCCCATATCAACTGCCTGTGTTCGGCATCATAAAATCTAGTTAGTTTTTATGATGCCGAACACAGGCTACGTACGCACGCACGTAGCACGTAGGCACGCTAGTTAGCACAGGTCGGGTCTTATTTTGTGAGGTGCCCAATCGATGACAGACCTTCAAACAATCTTTTTTTACCTCAGGCAACTGCAATTGGCTGGATATTAGTTCATGCACTAAATAATTGAGATTCTCGTTTTGCTTTTCGGGCAATCCATGAAATAAGAGCACTTTTCTTCTCATAGCCGTTTCATGCCTATCAAACCCAAGGCAGAGTAATTGGATTTGAGTTTTCATTGCTGAAAGGGATTGCCAAACAAAGGATTTGAATTCACAAAACTCACGTTCTAGTGAAGATAAATCTGTATGTGACGAATTGCCTTCCATGTTGACTTTTTGCAGCTTCTTTTCGTATTCGCACATTCGGGATCCAAACATCTTCTCAAGTTCAGACAGATTATTTGCCAGTTGAACATCCATTGTTGACATAAAAAAAGAGTCTTCCAGATATCTTTTAATTAAGGAGAAGTAGTGAGCAGTGGGTATAGGTGAGTCTAGTTGATTCTTACAACATATATATAATCACAATAAACATATAATAATAATTTTAATTAATTTAAAATTGCGCACACTAAATTCGCGTGTTTACGTTGCGACTGTTGGCATTTATGTGAACAACGTTGAAATTTTTGGGAACATCAGAAAATTGTGAAGTTAGTATTTCAGAGAGAGGCTGTAAGCTAGGGACACTGTCACCATCACTATCTGTAGTTAAATATGTTTCAGTATCACTACTAATGTCTCAATAAGACATTACAGAATAAGAATTTATATCTATATAAAATAAAAATAAAATATAACGTATAATAAATACAATACAATAAAAAAATAAGTTAATAAATTTTCTAAAACAAAAACAAATAATTAAAAATACTTTAGTGTCCACCTGCCAGTTGAGTGTTTCGACATCGATATTATATCCGCACACTTGGCATTGATCTCTCAGTGATTTTTCATTGAAATCAGTTCAGTCATTCCGAAGATTCGCCCGGAGAGACAGAGCGGCAGACAAAAATTAAAAAATAGTGAATGAATGATGTACATATTATATGTATAGATTACGCGGTCAGCGATAGCGTAGACTATATAAAGCATAAGTATTAAGACAGAATAACTATTGCGGGAATTAACATATAAAAACTTGTGAATTTAACTAATATGCGAGTATATATAATAATTATTTATGTAAATGTTAAAAGGAATAACAAATTTATAATATCACCTATCACATGAGAGGCAATAATGGGTATACTTTAAATATAAAATTTGGAAAATCCAAAAGCGCACGCCACATGAGCGTTTCATTTAAATTTTGATGAAACAAATAAATTGTACTCCTGACTTTTAAAATATATTATTTACGTGTATCTACAGGGAAAAACTGTTTAAAAAATTAATCGATTACATAAAATATAAAATCGATATATGCTGTATGGTACGGTACATATGTTCTTTGTTTATTAAATGCTAAATAAATATAATATGACAGAAACATAATATGACAACGTCTTTAAATTTTAAACATTAGTGAAACTTATGCAAGTTGAAAATCATTTTATTAATAAACTTTCATACTAGGCTATTGATATGAAATAGGAAACCAGTTAATGTAATTCTGAAGCTAATAAAAAAAACCCGGTCTCGATTTGTCAATCTTTTCGGGAGTTATCGTGAACACATACAAGTGAACATCCGGATCGCCCACGTAATTTTCTATCAAATGGTTTTTTTTTTGCAAAGTACAAATACAAAATGATTTAATAGAAAATATAAAATAGATTAATTAGAGTGTTTTCTTGATAGACTGCTACTCATATTATCGTATAAGTACAATATGGTAATAATATGGGCCATTTTAGGAAAACAAAATTGCTTAACCTTGACATGTTAAGACTAGAACACACCCATAATACTTCGCGGTATGAGGAGTAAATTATAAATTAACTTTTATATCAAGTATATTAGTAAGATCACTGCTGACGGGTTTCTTATTTTGGAACAAACTTTATTGTGTTAGTATAATTATTGCAGTATTACCAATAGTACGTTCTCCTAGTGATAATTCTACAAATAAGTGGTGTTATTTCATCGTACGAACAATAATTCTGTCACCATACCTATAGAAATAAACCTAGCAAGCTAACAGCATAGCAAAGTGGCGAAGCAATCAGTTTCAAAATAGGAGGTTCAGATGCCTGGGTGATCAGTAATCGATTGCTGAAAACAGAATTTGAAAATTCGAAACCGTTCTCGAGATAATCGTAGGACAGACGGACAGACATCGTGAAATCAATAAGTATCTTCGCAAGCTTCGCCACTTAATAAAACAGAACTTCTTTGTCTTTGTGCTAGTTCCTATACAAGCTATTCGCATGTTGGCTAAATTCTAAAATCATCAACTCAAATCATGATAGAAATTTAATCCATTTTGACGAAGGTCAATTGGTAAAGAAAATCAAAATATAAAACATAAACAAAATGCCCATGAACCTGGAACCCTTGTCAATATTAAGCCCAATTTCAGACGCTATTTTTTGTTTTATATATAAAAATCCGTTATATATCCTCATTTGACTATAACATTTTGTTACATTTACATTGTGTAAGGATTAATCTAAATATGTAATTATTTGTTTCTACATTGTATTATGCTTTTAGAAAAAAAAAGTAAATAAAAATAAACAGAGGTTAAATAAAAAAAATGACATCTAAATATACCGTAGACATAAGTCTGGTTATTTGATGAAGTTGTCTCTAGATTAGTGTAAAACTCGAGAACGTTTGTTTATTACTACTGTTTGTTATTTGCCAACATTTTTCCTTTTTCTTCATCGTCATTAACATTACAGTCCTTCACAAGTTGCTGAACATAGGCCTCCCTCAAGCCACAAAACACGGCCCTGAGCCATCTGCATCCATCAAATTCCTGCAAGTCTTACCAGGTCGTCACTCCATCTAGTGGGGGGACGCCCTACACTTCGTCCGCTGATACGAGGCCGCCACTCGAAAACCTTTTTTACCATCGGTTGTCGGTTCTTCGAGCTAAGGGGCCGGCCCATTGCCATTTCAGCTTACTAATTCCTTGGGCTATGTCGGTAACTCTGGTTCTATTGCGGATATCCTCATTTCTAAGTTTATCATGCAGATAAACTCCAAGAATAGGCTTCTCCATAGCTCGCTGAGCAAACTTGAGCTTCCTCATCCGGCTAGCAGTGAAGGACCACGTCTCAGTTCCATAGGTCATCACTGGCAACACGCACTGGTTGTACAGTCTCGTTTCAAGTTTTGAAGTATACCTTACGAGAAGATGTGCCGTAATTTCCCGAACGCTGACAACCGAGTTGAATCCGTCGATTGACCTCTCGGTCGAAGCTGGACTTACCTAGTCGGACTCTTTGTCCCAGGTAAACATACTCGTTAACAACTTCGAGCTTAGTGCTCCCAACAACCACCGGCATAGGTGTGATATGGACATTAAACATGATCTTAGTTTTGGCCATGTTCATCTTATGACCTATCCGTTGGGAAACACTATTTTGGTCATTGAGCATAGTGCTTAGGTCCTCCAGCGATTCTGCCTATAAGGACTACATCGTCGGCAAATCGAAGGTGAGTGATGTACTCGCCATTGACGTTAATACCGTATCCTTTCCAGTCCAGAAGCTTGAAAACGTCTTCCAATGCAGCGGTGAAGAGTTTTAGGGATATAACTTCACCCTGTCTTACAGCTCTCTGCAATTGGATAAGTTTCATACTCTGGTTCTGTACTCGGATAGCCATCGTAGCCCTACTGTACAAGCACTTCAGCACTTCGATATACCGACAGTTTTTTTTTTATAGAAGAGGGAGCAAACGAGCATGCGGTTCACCTGATGGTAAGTGACTAGCGCCGCCCATGAACAACCGCAACACCAGGGGAATTGCAGATGTGTTGCCGGCCTTTTAGAAAGGTGTAAGCTCTTTTCTTGAAGGTTTCTATGTCGTATCGGTCCGGAAAATTCGCTGGTGGTAATTGATTCTACAAGGAAGTTGTGCGGGGGAGAAAACTTCTTCTAAATCGCACAGTGGTGGACCGCCAATCGTCCAGATGGTATGGATGGTAACGCGAGTTGTGTCGCGATGTGCGATCGTAAAATTAAGTGGCTGCAATAAGTCCGAACAATTCCTCAGAGCTTTCCTCGTGAAAGATGCGGTAAAATACGCAAAGAGATGCAACATCTCTACGCAGTTCCAGTGTATCGAGCCAATCAAAAAGAACTCGGTCGTTGACGATTGGAACCGCTCTGCGCTGGATTCAGTCAAATGGAAGGAGCTGGCACTGAGATGCCCCGGCCCAGAGATTACAACAGTATTTCATGTGGGACCGAACTTGCGCTTTGTAAAGTTGCAAGCGATATGCAGGCATGAAATACTGTCTCGCTCTGCTGAGCACTTTAAGCTTTTTAGAGGCCAATTTGGCCTTTCCTTCCAAGTTACCACGAAACTGCACACTATTCGATATGTCGAAGCCAAGTATTCCGATACTAGCTGAGGCAGCAATGGGAATGCCATGAAACTGAGTAGATACGACAAAGGGGTTCTTTTTAGCGATAAACGCGCTAACTTTTGTCATGTGGAGATTGAACTGGACTAGATTTAGACGGCCCCAACCTGAGACTTTGTTAAGCAAAGACTCGACTTCAGACACAAGTTTGTCCCGATACTCGGCGACGTTTTCCCGGGAAATATTGGCACGGTAAGGTATATAACGTATCACCAGTGCTTTCGTCTGCATAGCAATGAATGCTACCAGTTAGCAACATATCATTGATATGCAGGAGAAACAGCGTTGGTGATAGCACGCAGTCTTTTGGAACACCAACGTAAATAGGCTTGAAATCAGAGCATGCATCGTCTACTACCTTGATGCTCCGTTCAGCAAGGAAACTGGTGATCAGAGGAAACATGATCCATTTGCACAATTTCTCGGAATGCCCATAGGAAAGAAGCTTTGAAAGAAGCGCTTTGTGCCAGATCCGATTGAAGGCCTTCGCTATGTCCAAACTAACGGCCAATGCCTCCTACTTGGACTCTACTGCCTCCGCCCGCCAGATAGACTAGAAGATCACCAGCTGATCGATCCTGATGTATACCGTACTGGCGGTCACTAATCAGCTGGTGATCCTCAAGGAAACTCATGAGCAGGCAGTTTATAATGGCTTCCATTATTTTGGAGAACAAGGAGGTGATGGCGATAGGCCTTAAAATTGGACGGGTCTGAGAGTTCGCCTTTTTTAGGGATCGCGTGCACCAAAGCTGTCTTCCATAAAATCGGGACTGCACCTTGGGAGTAGGAGTACCGGAAAAGACGCGTTAAAACCGGTGCTAACTCAAGAGCACACGTCTTTAGCACAATGGGAGGGACTCCATCGGGCCCACTCCACTTGCTGACGTCCAGGGAGAAGAGTGCTTTGGGAGTGTCTGAGCGCTGTGTAAATTGCACATCCGACATGGAGCAGTCACATCGCAGGATGGTCGGCGGTGTGCTCCCCCTGTCATCTAGAGTCGAGTTGAATTTCACAAATGTGACGCGCTTACCCCGATTACAATAAATCGAGAGTTAAGGAGTGTGTGATATCCTAGAACTGATCTAATAGTGCACACGCTGACCCACGTGGTGACCTGCTGCTGTGCTGCTTGCTCCGAGAGGAAGGCGAGGCAGTCCTTCACAAGTTTAGTGCATGCATTCCGTTCTCATCCACTTTCCTTGCTCCGCTTGTTGAATGTAACAATTAAAGTCCACAAATCTTTATCGAAGAACTAAAATTACTGGCGCGTCCATTTTGTTTAGGGGTCATTGTAGAAGCGTGCTCGTCGCGACCCCTGCCAGCCCTTTTCAGGGCTGCAATTCTACTCAGCTGCGCACCCATGCCGACGAGGGTTAGGGCGTCCCCCCAAGGCGACGCACACCAGCTAGTCCCCGTTGGTGTGGAATGCAGCGCGCAAAGCGGCGATGGGGACCGCCACCCGTCACGCACAGCCAGACACGGCGGAAGGTGGAGGACAGAGTGCAGATTTGGCACGTGGAATGTTAGAGGAGGTATGAAAGATAAGATAAATGAGTTGATTGAAATAATGAAAGAAAGAGAATTAGATGTCGTGTGTATGTCGGAGACCAAACGGAAGGGCAGTGGTACTGAAGAGCTCCCTGGCGGGGCGTTAGCTCTATGGTCCGGAGTCCCGGAGAGCGAGAGCGCCCGCCAGGGAGTGGGGGTGCTGCTGTCGTCTCGGTTGGTCGATGTTATGACTGAATATAAGGTTGTGAACTCAAGACTTCTCTGGGTTCGCTTTAAATTGGGACTGACGAAAATATTCCTTTTGGCTGTTTATGCGCCGGTAGCTTCGTCGTCCAGGGCTGAGCTGGAGGAGTTTTGGGAGAATGTAAGTGAAGTTCTAGATTTGGCTAGGGGAAACGAAAGAATTGTTGTGTGTGGTGATTTGAATGGATGGGTTGGTACCGCTCGACCAGGGTACGAGTCGGTGCTTGGAAAGTTTGGCGATAAAAGGGTTAATGATGCTGGCAAGCTTATATTGGCGGTATGCAAGGAAAAGGGTCTTCTTGTGACAAACACTATGTTTAATCACAAGAAAATCCATATGTATACTAGAGAAAGAAAGAATGAGAGAAGTATGATCGATTTGTTTCTGGTGGATGACCGACTGCGAAAACAGGTGATAGATACGCGAGTGTTCAGGGGTGCGGACCTGGGAACGGATCACTATCTAGTGATTACTAGATTTAGGGGTCTGTTCGCGGATTGGCGCTACCGGACGGCGGTAACAGAACCACAGTCGGTCTGTCGCATCCGAAACTGGAAGCTTCAGGAAGCGGATACTAGGGACAAATATCATGCGAGGGTAGCCGAAAAGCTTGACACCATCGATGGCAGAAATGAATGTGTGGAAAGAACATGGCAGAACCTTAGGGATGGAATGGTAAATGCAGCGGAAGAAGTGTGTGGAACAATAAAAAGAGGCAGTAGTAAAAGAAGAGATGCATGGTGGAATGATGAAGTGAAAGAAGCTGTAGAGAAGAAGAAGAAAGCATGGTTAGACTACTTGGCCTCTAGTAATGATAAGGATATGAGAGATCAGATGAAAGAAAGATATAAGCTGCAGAAAGTTCACACGAAAGCATTGATTGAGGAAATGCGTGAAAGGTGTAGAATGGAAGCGGACGAAAGGTTGTCGCACAACTTTAAGGAGAACTCCAAACTCTTCTGGAAAGAGGTTGGAAGGACCCGAAGTGGTGCGACGGCCTTAAGAATGAACAAAGTGCTTTCGAGAACTAATGACGTCCTCACAGAAAAATCGGACGTCATGCAGCGATGGAGCGAATTTTATAGAGAAATGTATGCGTGTGATGATCTTAGTGAGGGATCCGGGGATGACGCCGTGACTGGTACGCCAAACCTGGACCTCGATGACACTGAGGTCATCAGTATGAAAGAGATTGAACGTGCGATTCGAAGTTTGAAATTTGATAAGGCTGCGGGACTAGACAGAGTTACTGCTGAAATGGTCAAGTATGGTGGGCCTCGCGTCTAGGACAGCTTTTATCTGCTGTGCAATTTGTGCTGGCGGACGGGGGATGTCCCGGATGATTAGCGATCCGCAGTCATTGTGCCTTTATATAAAGGTAAAGGTTCACATTTTGATTGCGGGTGCTATCGGGCGATCAGCTTGACCAGTTTAGCTAGTAAAGTTTACTCGAAGGTTTTGACACGTAGGATGCAAGAGAAATCGGAAAGATTTCTATGGGAGGCACAATGCGGATTTAGACCTGGAAGAGGATGCACGGATCAAATGTTTTCTCTACGCATGATCACGGAAAAGCTTCTGGCTGCTAACCAGAAGATTTTCTGTGCTTTTGTGGATCTTTTTGCATTTGATAAGGTTGTAAGGAAGAAAATGTGGGAACTGTTGCCGGGGTACGGTGTGGATGGTCGATTTCTAAGGGCTGTGCAGTCACTTTACTGTAACTGTAAAGCCTGTGTGCGGGTAGGGCATGACCTGTCACCCATGTTTAGCGTCCAAACGGGCGTGAAACAGGGTTGTGTCATGTCTTCCTGGCTATACTGTATCTCGACAGCTGTTTACAGAAGCTGAAAGATAGCTGTTTGGGTGGGAAATTGGGTGACATAAAAGTAAATTGTCGGCATATGCTGATGATGCAGTGCTTATTGCACCATCAGAGGCAGAACTGCAGGCATTAGTCACGTGTATGAAAGAGGAATGTGAAATTAAAGGTCTCCGTTTGAATGCTAATAAAGCTAAGGTTCTGGTATTTGAAAGGGACGAAGAGAGAACGAAGTGTGAAATATAGGTAAATCAGGAATGTCTAGAACAGGTAAATGAAATTGTATACTTGGGGAGTGCTTTTAGCCGGGATGGAAGATGTGATTTAGATGTGGACAGGCGTGTCGCTGCCGGGAACAAAGTCAATGGTGCCCTGACTGCGTTAGTCAAAAGGCAAGGCGTAGTGAAGAGTGCACGCCTTGCAATACATAACGCAGTGTTGGTACCGACTTTGTTATATGGCAGCGAAACCTGGGTGTGCCAGAAGAAGCATAAAAGCAAGTTGAATGCAGTGGAGATGCGATCTCTTCGTAAAATGTGCGGCGTTACCATGGCCGACCGAAAGAGAAACGAAGAGATTCGCAATATGGCAGGTTTGAAAGATGACCTTATCGCAAAATTGATAAGGGCGTGCTTTGATGGTTTGGGCAAGTTGAGCGAATGAGTGAAGACCGAATGATGAAGAAAATATATAGCGCGAAAGTAATATTAAAAGGTGTCAAGGTAGACCGAGACTAACTTTCGAAGACCATGTGAGCAAACTGCTCGAAGAGGGGAGGGTCAAGAGTACTCGGATACCTAGACGTGCATGTATGAAGAAGATAATGAATCTGAAAGAAGCGAAAGAGGTATGTAAGGATCGTGACACTTGGCGATCTGTTCTCTCTGGCTACCCCGTCAGGGATTGTGCGTGAAGATAAGTAAGTAAGTAAAGTCCATTTTGTTTGGTCCTTCTCGCTGGATTGACCATTTTACTGGTCCATCTCCCTGGATTGACCTTCCGCCCTTGTTTGGACACTAAATAGGCCGTAATAAGTGACATTAGTAATCATAATTATAGACCGCATTTTGTTTGACCACGTTGAGCCTATTCAAATTTATTGATCACTCGCCCTTATTAGAACACTAAAATAGGTTTTTTTTACAGGATAAGGGTGACAAACGAGCTCACAGTCCACCTGATGGTAAGTGGTTGCTGCAGCCCATAGACATCTACATCTATCCTCGTTTGCGAATCAAAAACTGATGCGTTGTCACCCGTGAGGACTAAGATGGAATGCCTCATTTCCAGTAAAAAGGGCCTCCGGCTACCTGCACTCACCAAGCGAAATGCAGAGGTAAACCTCTCTCAGACTATAGCTGCAGTGTGGCTCTACCATGTACAACCCCAAGCATACCAATAAGAAGAATATTTTACCTCTTAAGTCGAATATCGTTTAAAGCATTTTTTCTTCTACTATTATTGTTTTTTAACATGTTCTAAATTGATTAGTGGAATATAAACAACAATAAATTATTTGAGATGATCACTTTCACCGAAGTCGGAAATGTTATCTATTGTATTTGCAAGATATTTTAGTCGACTGCGTTTTGAATATAATAAAGAAGTTGTTTTCGATTGTAGTCTATTAACATGAGTTGCCTCATTTTTAGGTGTTATAATTTCGAGTTTATGAGTTTTCACCGAACCTTTCATGCTACAAACATAAGATAGATTATCATCTATCCATGTATCCATGGCTCTACCACGTTTCTACCAGCTGCCAGCAAAACCATTTCCCTGTCTTACTGAAGGCTCTAATTTAAGTAGTAACTAATGCTACTCAACCGGCCGTGTCGTGGTGTTTTAAAAATATTCGTATAAATTTGGTCCCGTAAGTGTTCGTAGCATGGCTATACCACTTACACACTAATAGACTGTAACGGTTTACGGTGCACTGTAGAATGGGTTGTAAGAGAAAACGCAGCGTTTTCAAATCAGGCATAAAAGGATATCAGATAATTTTATTCTGAATTTATTTATTTAGTTTTTATTTAAAATACTTTCTAGTATATATCGAAAACAATGCGAACTATAATTCAAGAGAAGGAGGATCTTAATTTAAAATTGACTTTAATAGTTACAACAGATTTGAATTTGTAAAATTGACTTTAATAGTTACAACAGATTTGAATTTTAGTGTTAAAACATTTCTTAATGAATATAGAATCGTCTGCTTTAATATCAAAGTAACAACTGACCTACATTTTGACGTCAGTATAGTGGGTCGCACATACTTGTGCTTTTGTAGTAAGGTATTTGATTATTATTTTACTGGGACGTAAGAATTTTAAGGATATTTTTGAATGAAATGTAATAGAATTTTCTGTTTAATTTAAATTTGCTGTTGTTTGCTCCTAAACTTAATGTATTGTGAAAAATATTTTAATTCCATTTTCTACAACTAACGATCCTCGCCGGCTTTGCATTTGTAGGATCTATAAATGTGGCGTTATATAGATTTAAATTAATTATAAAAGACTATTTATTCCATATTGCCAACTTTTCGAGTTTTTGGTAAAATATAACCTAGCTCATTCTTATCATTGCTCTATCTATTCGTAAAGTTTCATTAAAAGCAGTTCAGTTATTTCGAAGATAACCCGACCGCATCCAGCGCAGAGCGGTTCGAATCGTCGACGACCGAGTTCTTTCTGATCGGCTCAATACACTGGCACTGCGTAGGGATGTTGCATCCCTTTGCATTTTCTATCGAATTTACCACGGGGAGTGCTCTGAGGATTTGTTCGGATTAATTCTAGCCGCCAAATTTCACGAACGCACATCGTGTCAAAATTCACGATAACATCCTCACCATCTGGATGTTTGACGGTCTACGACTGTACGTTTTACTAAGAGTTTTCTTCCTCGCACAATTTCTCTGTGGAATTGTTTACCACCGGCGATTTTTCAGGACCGATACGACTTAGGGACCTTCAAGAAAAGAGCCTACACCTTTCTAAAAGGCCGGCAACGCATCTGCAATTCCCCTGGTGTGGCGGTTGTTCATGGGCGGCGGTAGTCATTTACCATCAGGTGAGCCGCATGCTCGTTTGCCCCCTCTTCTATAAAAAAAAAAACCTGAAAAGAGACAGACAGGCCGGTATAAATTTTAAAAATGGTTAAGTACTCATATCTTAATGGCACGAAAATAATTACCTCACCTTAAAAAAGGGCAGTTATTTCGATATTACGTACAGAAATTTAAATCAATTTGATTTATATGTTATATAGGGTAAGCAGTATAATGATTGGCAGTTTAAGAGGATTTCTACTAGTAAGTGGTTAATTCTCGTAAATAAACAAATTTGTTATATTTTTTATTGTTTTGTTGGATTTTAGTTTAGATAGCCATAAATAAAATAACGCATTACGTTTAAAAACAAATGTTTAATTAAGTTAAAAATCTAATTAAAATTTTTGCTAGGGAATGTTACAATCATTGGAACTTTAGCATAGTGAATGGCACTGTAAATTAAGTATAATCATTGGCATCATTGGAAGTCTTAAAAAGTTATACCCAGATCTTTCTAAGCTCCATCTTATTGTTATAAGACTTATTTTGAACAAATCTTCTTCAAAAATTTTCCTTAGATCTTCATCTGAGAGCGGTTTCGTTTGTGTACCATGTTTTTTTAGTAAAACCTTTCGTATTTTCTCGATATTTTGTAGAAATAGAACTTTATTTCGGTTTTTAAGATTAAACATTTAGAGAGTATTATAATATCAGAGTTATTGGCTTCGTTCTTCTTGTTTTGTTTGTCAGTTTGTTTCTATATTTCGCTGACTAATTCAATTCTGCATTTTCCATTTGTGCCCAATTTTTCTATTATTTTTTTAGCTCCGCTGCTTCCGTATTTTCACTTGTTAGCATAAAATAACGGCGTTGGTTACCTGCTTTTTGCTACGTATTTGGTAATGGAAAAAACTCTATAAATATTTTTAGGGCTTTCTAAAAGATTTTACTTTATTTCGACATCCACAATCACCCATTCACCTCCAACAAATTCTGCCTAGTTGATGAAAAACATAAGGGTTAGTTTTCTTCCTGACACTCAACAATAATCTCTGCAGGTTGTATACGCTCTGGTTCTGATAAACCTTTATTAAGTGAAAGGATACAAGGAAAATTTGATAAAGGTATTTCTGATTCAGTCGTTATTAGTCGTTATTCTTAAAATATTAGGTAATTAGGCGTAATGGCAAGGAACGGTGATCATCTAAAATGGCTCGCTGTGATATCGAGGGCACCGGACACTTTGTTTAATCCACTTTGTCTAGACTAAATGGGCACAACCCACATGTCTCAAAACCATTTCATAATGTACATTTATTTCAATACGGTAAAAGTCTTGCTAATATAGACCCGCATCTGTTTTAGTAACCTTTTTGTCAAATTGTTTGTCCATCATTCGAAGAAAGGTTATGGACATATCTTTGGTGGGCCGAAATGCAGTGATATCAGCTGATTGCAATAGTCGCGTTGCATTCAGGTTAAGGGCTATAAGTATTATGGCGAGACTTGGGAAAAGTTGCGCCGTATTTAAGATAGTAAATAACCCTCTCTCTAGGCACTAACTTTTGAACGTCTGATCACATTTTCTATATGGTGAAAATAATAGGTTTTACCGTCTACTCCAAAGAACAGTGATGAAAGACTTCGATTAGGCGTGATCCACCTCATAGACGTTTTATTCTTAATCTATAAGCGGCTTAGTATGTATTGGGTATTCATTCAAAAACCTCACATCATTGACATTTTTATGACATCGAAAACTGTGCCAGTACCAGGTCGGCTTTTCAGCTTGTTAGTTTTTTGACTTTACTTACAGAAGTAAAGTCAAAAAACTACACACACTACATAGTGGGAACTGTGAACTGAACTGAACTTTAAATGTGGTATCCTTATCCCTGATGCCCAAGGGGCCTGGAAAGACTCACGCGACATTGGTCGCGTGCTGGCGTACCAGAACCGCTGGGTTAACATCAGGGACTGGCTGTTACTCAAGGCTGATAAGCAGACGGACGGGTGGTTCCTCGTTGTTTCGGTGCCGGAGGATCATATCCCGACCCTGATGAAGGCCGGACGCCGTCTCGCATGTGTATGCGGGGCGGTATACGTAAAATTCCAGGGTCGTGGAGGCAAATTCTTTGATACTCCACCGAGCAAAGAGGTAGAAAACAACCTGGAAGTTATGGATACCGGAGCCATAGTTACAGGTACAGCGGAATCACTGGAGGCCAAGTCCAGTGAAGAAACGGCCTGCACAATTGAGCCGAAGCCTCCAGTGGAGATCGGGCTCAGCGGCAGCTCACTGAGTGACGAGGGGGACTGCATTTTGCCGACCACTTCCGACTCGGTGGCTGACGATGAAACCCGAGATCATCTGGTAGGCCTATTTTTGGGCGGGGACGGGGAGGACGCGATCAATGATGGCGTGCCCTTCGTCCAAAACTAGCCTAGTGCAGGCCAACCTCCACCACAGCGAAATTGCGTCGGCTCAATTACGCAAGTGGTTGGAGGTTCAAAGGACTGCCATAGCCTTAATCCAGGAGCCGTGGGTTGGGGCTGGTAAAATTAAAGGCCTAAACAACCTAAAAGGTAAGCTATTCTACAGCTCTGAACACGACAAGCCTAGAGCGTGTATTTACACTACTAAAGATATCTGTGCACAACCATTAACAGATTTCTGTTCTAGAGACATGTATGCCGTGGCAATACAATACACACAGGAGAGAAGTTTAGTCGTCGCCTCGGTCTACATGCCGGAGGAAGACACTCCTCCCTCTCATGACCTCAGCGGGCTGGTGAACTTCTGCGAGAGGACCGGACTAGAGGTTGTGATCGGGACGGACTCCAACGCACATCATCCCCTTTGGGGAATGGAAAAACCAAATGAACGAGGTAAGGTTTTAGTTGAATATTTATTTAGTACTAACCTAACCATTTTAAACATAGGTTCTGAACCTACTTTCATAAACAAACGCTGTCGCACTATAATCGACCTCACACTTGCAACAGAAGGAGCAGCCAAACTAATTATGGGATGGCATGTGTCGAAAGAGGCCTCATGCTCAGACCATAGATGGATCTGCTTCGCACTACAGGTCGACATCCCCTCTACACCACCATGGAGAAATCCGCGCAAGACAGATAAAACAAAATACCTAAATAGGCTGACGTCTTTGCTCGTGGATTTTGAGGGGATAAATACTATAGCAGATCAGTCGCTCCTAGAAGAACAGGTAGCAGCTGTTACTAAGGCCATGATAGACAGCTACCATGAATCATGTCCAGAAATCACCCCACCAAGACATGCCGAGGTAAAGCAACCGTGGTGTGGTAAAGAACTCGATAGAAAACGTAAGAAGGTAAGAAAAGCCCTAAATAGGGCCATGAATACCTCAATGGATAAAGACTGGCTACTATATAAGAAAGCTAAGTCTGAATACAAAAAATGTATCAGGTATCGACGCTCGACTGGGTGGCGTAAATTCTGTGGCAACATAGAAACCTGCGAACAAGCAAATAGGATAAGGAATATTCTAGCTAAACAGAACACGTCGGGATCCATGTCTCTAAAGAAACCCGACGGTTGCTACTCAACATCGCCGGATGAAGCCCAACGCATCCTAATTGAAACGCACTTCCCAGGTTGCTGCGTAACCCTGGAGGCAAACCGGCATGACGACATACTGACACCAACAGTAGAAGACTGGAATTTAGCACAGAAAGTGGTAACGATGGACAAAATCCATTGGGCCATTCACAGTTTCCTCCCCTATAAGGCGGCAGGACCTGACGGCATATTCCCGGCACTCCTACAGTGGGGGGGTAATGCCCTAATAGTCAGACTTGTTGCCATAATGCGAGCCTGTCCGGCTCTTAAAGATGTTCCTAGGGGATGGAGGGAAGTGAAAGTTACATTCATACCCAAACCAGGTAAGAGCGACTACACTAACCCTAAATCCTACAGGCCCATTAGCCTCACATCCTTTCTCCTAAAGACGATGGAGAGGATGTGTGAAAGGGAATTAAGGGGGTTGGCGCTAATGAACTTACCACTACACGACAAGCAACACGCCTACAGTCTAGGCAAATCAACAGAATCGGCCCTTCATCAGGTAATTACAAAGATTGAAGAGGCCATCCAAAACAAAGAAATATGTCTAGGTTCCTTCATAGATATAAAAGGTGCTTTTGACAGAACGAACTTCTCCAGCATAAAAGGTGCACTCAGTAGACATAAAGTTGAACCGGCACTGATCGACTGGATAGTTTACATGCTCAGTACACGAATAATAAAGATTGCTGGTGAATCTCAACCAATCCAAATTAAGAAAGGCTGCCCGCAGGGTGGGGTTCTCTCACCTCTCCTGTGGAATATGGTCATTAATGAACTCATCAGCAAATTAAATGACAATCACTTCTATACAGTAGGTTATGCTGATGACCTGACAATACTGGTCTCTGGAAAGACAGCAAGCATAGTGTGCGACCTGACCCAAGCGGCTCTCCGTATAGTGGAGAGATGGTGCAGAGAATACGACTTAACCGTCAATCCAAATAAAACGGTTTTAGTTATGTTCACACAAAAACGAAAGCTGAATAACTATCATCCTCCAAGTCTTTTTAGCACAAAACTCCAGCTATCTTCTGAGGTAAAATTATTATAAACACATAGAAAACAAAATCAACAAAGCTAGTATAACTTTCTGGCAATGCAGAAACATGATTGGCAAAAGATGGGGATTGACGCCAAAAATCATACTGTGGCTTTACAAAACTGTAATTCGGCCCATGATCACATACGGCGCTCTGGTATGGTGGACCAAGACAAATGAAGCCACCACAATTATGAAGCTTCAGCGCTACCAGAGACTGGCATGTATGGCTGCCACAGGTTGCATAAGAACTACGCCAACAGCAGCCTTAGAAGCGATGCTGGAGCTAACTCCGCTTCATCTACATATACAACAAGAAGCGACTTTAGCTGCCATCAGACTCAAGACCCTAAATCTTTGGAGTAAGAATAGTGTCCCTCATACAGGCATAATTGATAGAATTCACTCAAAAATTCCTATCCTACAAGCCAAATACGATAGGATTCCTAAACAATTTGTTTTCGATAAGAAATACAAGATACAAGTAAATGAAAACAGCCAGCCGGAAGGATTAAGCCCAAAAGAGCTTAGAATTTTCACCGATGGTTCTAAAACAAATGAAGGTGTAGGTTCTGGAGCTTTCTCTGAAGACCTCAATATTCACATATGCACACCGCTGGGTACCTATAACACGGTCTTTCAGGCGGAATGTATGGGTATCATTCAAGCGGCCATAGCAATAGATGCTAGGAAGGTTAATGACTTCCCTATTAGAATACTGACCGACAGTAGGGCGGTACTCCAAGCCCTGAGATGCAATGTGATGAACTCGGGACTAATATATGAATGCCATCAACGATTAAATGAGGTATGTAAAAACAACAATGTGACCCTGCAATGGATAAAGGCACACAGTGGATCCAGAGGCAACGATGCAGCAGACGAACTGGCCAGAAGAGGATCGGCTCTGGCCACTATAGGGCCGGAACCAATCATACCAATCCCCTTTGGTAACGTTCGTTCACTGGTACGTAGACACTTCACTAATCAACACGCTCAGCTTTGGAAGAATCTAGTAGACTGTAGACAAGCTAGGGAGGCCCTGCCTGAAATAAACAGTCGCTTAACCAAAGTTTTAATGAGACTGAACAAGCCACAGATTAGGATAGTAACAAGTGCTATCACAGGACACGGCACCTTTAACAAACATTTATTTACTATAGGTGTTACAGATAGTCCCCTGTGCAGGGCATGTATGGGGGAGTAAGAAACGGCGGCCCACGTGCTACTGAAATGTCCGGAGGTTGCTACATACAGGGCTAAACATCTCGGCACGCCGGGATCACTCCCCGAAGTTGCATGCAACATCAAGGGCCTGTTGAGCTTCTTCGGAGAGATCTCATGGCTCGAATAATTACATTATTCCTGCCCACACGCAAAATACGCGCATAGACGTGGAGTTGCGGAAAACAGCCCGTCGTAAACTAAAGTAAACTAAACTAGTGGGAACTGTAATTTCGCGAGTTGAATGTTAAATGTTAGTGCGGCGGTTATTTTTCTAAAGCGCCCTCTCTTAATAGCAGTATTCTTCGTCAATTGAAAATATGAAAAATTCAGTCATAATCATTCGCACTACTCAAAGGATATAGTCAATGGCAGTTTCAAGAATAGATTTTGGACAAAAGAAAGAAAGTATAGTGATTGATATATATGCCAATGATTATGTAGTCAAACAAAGTAAAGTATAGTCATTGGCACAATTAAAAAAAACCGATCATTCTATTTCACAACGATAAAATAACGTTTAATATACTTTAATGACGTTAATTGATCAAAATAGATAGAAACTTGCACAAGTAATCCTACATCTTAGCAATATCTGTGTAGCTGTGATATAGAAAAAGGAAAACATTCTTAATATTCAGATTAAAATAGCAAAGTGCCAATCATTGTAGGAGTGCCAACATTAGTACTGTTTACCCTACATGTAAATAAAAACACGCGTGAGTGTCGTGGAACACTTGGTTGGAACGAAGTTCCTTTCGTAGTATATAATTATTTATAAACGTGTTATATTATTGATTAACAAATACAGCAAAATGAATTACTTGTATTTATTAAAATGAAGTGTCATTTAAAATAAAATAATATTTCTTTCATGGAAAGGTAAGAAAGAGTGCGAGGGAGATAGATATTATTCCATCTCGCTTCCTTATAGCCGCCAAGGCCGTCTACACTACGTCAGAAGGGGTTGTAACCGAAAAATCTTACACTTTTTCTCGCCTAGCCCCCATCCGCCAAATTAGTATCGTCCGATAAAGAACTTCGTTCCAAACAATTTTGGATTTTTGTGTTTTAAACATATAACTAAAATTGATGTGATGGATGATGTATATACATGATTACGAGGAGTGACAACATAGACTATATGAAGCCTAAGTATTAGCATAAAATAAATTTTGCAGTAATGAACTATTAAAACTTGCGACTTAAAAGAATTCTCAAGTATATATTATCAATATAAATGTTTAAGGAAAAAAAGCAAAATCATAATATTACGCATCATGTAAGAAGCAATGAGTACATTTATAATACCTATGTTTCTTTTTTTATAATATTCTGAGCCAGCGCTTAGCTACAATCCCACCTGATGGTAAGTGGTGCTGTAGCCTAAGATGGTAAAGCGCATTGACTTAACAATAGCCTATTTACTCTTATATTGAAGACACCCACACTGTAATCGGATGGAAAGATATATGCTGGCAACTTATTCCACTCCTTTGATGTACGCATAATGAACAACGTGGCGAACCGTTTGGTTCGAATGCGTGGTAAGTCAACAACGAAAGGTTGGAGACTGGCTGAACGTCTGGTTGTCCGATGGTGGAAGGGAGAGGGAGGAATTAAATTATGCAATTCCTGCTCACACTCTCCGAAATGCTTTCTGTAGAAAACCGAAAGGCTGGCTACCTGTGTTCGAGGCCGGTAAGATTGGTTTTAACTATATAATAAACCTCTTATAGCACGCCTCTGTGTCTAGTTCGAAGCTGCTTGGTGTCATTATGCAAACTTGCGCTTTACATAAAGTGAGCAGTTGTCCCGGCGTGAAGTATCGCCGTACCTTTGCAAGGACTCCTAGCTTCCTTTCAGCTATGTATAATTTTTATATGAAGTATACTAGTTAGATCACCGGGAAAAGTTTCTTTATATTTTGGAACAATATACTATACTTTAATTTGGTAGTATACTTATTGTAATTATTATATTTATAATAATTATAATATTCAGATATTTTTAGGCCAAACACAGAATTTGTGAATAGGATGATTGTAGTTCCTTTAAAAAATATTTAATTTCTAAAATCTTTAAAAATTAATGATTTCTTATATTTCAACGAACACTACCCATTGAATAAAACTATTTTTACGGATCTTATCGCGTTTAATTAACTTATTTTTCTTATTTTTATTAATTCCCGACGTTTCGTTTAATTTTGTTAAACTGAAAAACATCCTAATTTCAATAGAGAGGGAGGCTGGGTACTACCACCTGCTTGGGATCCTGTAATTAATAAAATTAAAACTAAACCCAAGCATACCACTGCAAGACTTTAAGATACAGTAAGTTCATTCTGCGTAGATCGGACCAAAATTAATAATTAGAAAAGCTGAAGGTACTCGGGATTAACTCTAATATCGTGACGTCAATCACCTCAGTCTCCCGTGACCATGGGTGCTGGAAAGCACCAGAAACGTCGGGAGTTAATAAAAATAAGCAAAATAAGTTAATTAAACGCGATAAAATCCATAAAAGTAGTTTAATTCAATCTTTAAAAATTGTTAAATTAATTCTTAAACAAAGAATGATGATAAAAATATAATTCCTTTTGACGAAGGCCAATTGATAAACTAAATCAAAATATGAAACATAAACAAAATGCCCATGACGAGAGAACCCTTGTCAATATTAAGCCCCATTTCAGACGCTATTTTCTGTTTTATATAAAATCCCTTTAATACACCCATTTGACTACAAAATTTTGTTACATTTACGTTGTGAAAGGATAAATCTTAATACGTATTCATTTATTTATACATTGCATTACCCTTTTTGTTATAAGAAAGTAAATTAAATTTAAGAATAGAGATTAAATTAAAAATCTAACTTTTATACATATATGAATGCAAACACGTCATAGAGGAGGATAGGCTTTGGCGGTTGACTGATGGCAGAAATTTACCAAAAACGTAATAGAAACTAGTTTGAAGATATTGTTGATTTTTTATTATTGTTGACTCATTACAGGCCAAGCTCTGCAGCATATCCCATAAAAAAGACTAGAAGTCTCGCTAGTGTTGAATCGGTTAGCTTATTTTATTATAGGTATTTCATATCATTATTTTCAACCGAAACAAAAGTGCAAAAGGTCTGGTATTAAGATCGCATAACTCGATCGAATAACTTTGTAGAGTTCTAGGGATTTCTAGTGTTGGACTCGGCAGATGAAGATTGCAGTTGCCACAGTACTCCTGATAATATTGTTATAATATTTTTATAAATGAAATATAAATAATAATAAAAATTTATTCTAACAAAAATAATATATTTATTTTAAATTCAAGCACATAAAAGGAGAAATTATTTATAAAAATCTTTAGTTTTGTTTGAAATATTATTTATCAGATCATATTATGGTATCACATAAAGATATGCGAACATTTTATACGATCGAACATTTTCCGAGATGAAAGGACAGGGATCAGAGAAAATCTTCAATTTCGTATTAAATTCTTATGATCGCTTTACTTTATATGAATTATTTTTCAAACATCTAATTCTGACGAGGATTCTTCTAAATAATGATCATATTATACTTGGGATTCGCTAGACATTCTTTTTTTTTTCAGTTAAAAATAATATAGTTATGTTTGTGGAGAAATTAACAACACCATGATATGCTCACACTAGATTGGTAGAACACAGTGTCACGCACAAAAGTTTTTTAGGAATACGCGGGAGTTAATCATACTGGCATGCATCGGCGTCCATGAATCTCTAGTATTTCCCTTTTAACATTATTCACCGATGAGCTGAATGAATTATTAACGACGAAACACTAGGCTCCATTCGAATACTTGACAAAATTAATGTCTCGCAGACCGAATTGCAATCACGACGGCCTGTCTTAACGGAGACCAGTGCGCAATCTGCTCAGTATATTATTAAAGTGCACAAGTGTGTACGCAAACTCTTGATAATTTATATTTAGGAAATAGAGAGTGCACCTGCTCCTTTCTATTTTCTATATTCTAACTCCCTAGTCCGATAGGACGTAAATCCGACACGACGGAGAGAGATCATAAGCCTCAGGGGTGACAACGTTATATAGCTATTTTTAACGTGGTAGAGTCATGCTGCAGCCATATTATTAGTATAGTTATAGCACGAATGGGTCAGCTCGACCGAGGAAGGACCACGCTCTCACAGAATACCAGCGTAAAATAGCAGCTTAAAACTGATGTGTTTCGTATAATGAGTGTAGAGAACCGGAGACCCTTTTAACTGGAAAAGACGCATTCCATTTTAGTCCTCACGGATGACAACGCATCTGCATTTGGATTCGCAAACGAGGATAGAGATAGATGTCTGTGAGCCACAGCAACTACTTACCATCATGTGGACAACGAGCATACGTTTGTCACCCTATCCTATAAAAAAGCTATCTATATATGACTATGGACCACAGCATTTACATATTATTAGGTAAACTGTTTGCTCGTTCGTCACCCTTTTTCCATAGAATAATCACCGTTTTCAAGTATTTTTGATTTTTAAGTAGTTAAATCTAAGCTCATTGTATAAGATAAATTAATACGGTTATTATGAAATATATATTAAATAAAATGGCGAGTCCTAATAATAAAACATAATATGCCACTTAGCTAATCCTGTATTATAAAGAAAAATAAATATATAAACGAATAATAATAATATTAACCTAAATTGATTTTATAAAGAACTGTACTTTATAAATAAAATAAGTCGTAGTAGTTTAGGGATCAAACCTTTCAGAAATTAGGTCTATACTCAGTTATGTGGACACAACCTTAACTCGTATTATTAATTGATTTATTTTTGTTTTTGTTTTCTTTGTGTATTGGTAGTGTTATGTACCTAACATTCACGTTAGACGTCTACGTTATGAGAGCTGTGAAAATTTCTGTGTCAAATGAGCTTTGAACGATATTCGAGAAGGAAACTGATCAATCAAATATAATACTCTTATTATGTCGCTCTAATATTGAACGTCATGTAATATTTCTTATCAAATATATCCGCTCCATATTATTATTATAAACACGCTTTGAATTAATTGGCATCATGGCTATGTTCTCCTCTCCTATTTCGACATCAGCAATAACTTTAGCGTAACTATGGTCAGTTTCTATAGTACCACAAATTATTGTCCAACGACGTCATCTTGATGCATGATGCTATTCCATCTCAAACTTCCAACACGGGTTATGTTGAATATGCACCGAATGTCACTAGTGTTCTGATTTAACAGTGTATCGGCAGACCATGCTTACATTCTCCAGCGAGGTAAATTCATCCTCTTCTTACTTTTAGAAAAACATTCTGGATACCGATAATGAAAGATGGAAGGCATCATCTTGTCCGACATGCAGAAGCCATAAGAACCAATTAAATTTGGCATCACTAGTCTTTCTCACCGTGGTCGCGGATTTGAAATTTTGTAAGGATAAAAGGATCACGGAGAGCGGCGCGTTGCAATTTATAACAGTGGTAGAGATACGCGACAGATTTTGATGCCGCACGGGTGGGCCGACTTGAAACAGGGAATTAGGTACCAAGACCTCACAGAATACCAGCGTGAAGTAGAAATCAAACTTACTCTGCGTTTCGACAGGTAAGTGCAGGTTGCCTTACCCCTGCAGTGAGGGGCCCCGCCCGCCCCATAACATGGTAGCAGAATAATAGTTCAATAATACGTCATATTCTGATGTTTTTGGAAGGTTTTGATCAGTTTAACCGGAATCCGTATTCTGTGATCGCCAATGAGAATAGTGGTTATTGCAAATCAAGATTTATTTATAATAATCGCTACGCTTTTATATAGAATAAAAGTAAAAGGAGATTTTTATAAATTTATGAAAAATCATCTAAAAAATAATTTCATACTTTATCAAATGTTAACGGTGACTAGTTCATTTATCTAAGAAAGATCTTTGTTTGAAAATGATTGAGTAGATTTTACCCGACCTATCCCGTTCAAAACTTCAATACTAAAGAGTTCACTCAATAAAAGGCAACGAAAACTTAAGCAAACGATTGATTGATTAAGTTTGAAGACTTAATGCCTTTAATAAGGAACATGTAATTAATCAGTAAAAAGTCACAAGGCTGTTAATAAAAATTGGAGGCATAAATGAAAATTTGCTACCGCATATACGTACACGTACACGTACGGGTTTACATAATTTTTTCTTATATATACGCGAACACTACACATTTAAATAAAACTAGTTTTATGGATTTTACCGCGTATATTAACTTATTTTATATTCCCGATGTTTCGAGCACATTAGGTACAGCGCCCATGGTCACGGGGGGGGGGGGGGGCGTCTGCGTTGTTTGACGTCCCAATGTCATAGTTAAGCACGCCTACCTCCAGATTAAAATTAATTAATAATGCCGCGCGAATCATGCTTGTGAGGAATCGGTGTTCTTTTACGAGGATTTGTGGTCTGTCCAATGTAGTGATGTGGGGCGATCCTGTACATGTTCACAGACTGCAGACTTTCCGGAGCGTCGATTCTACACATCAGTTATGTTGTTCTTTAATATGGGATTTAATTGATCTTTCAGTTTGTCCTATATAAGAGAGAACAAATTCACAATTACACTTGTATTTTCCTGCATCTTGCAGAGGGCATTACACTTGACTGATGGTAAAAACTGACTAATCTTCTTCGGCGGCTTGAAGTATGTTTTAATGGAAGCACGCTTCAACATGTAGCCACTCTTGCCAGTGACACCTCTGACGTATGGCAATACAGCAGGCACTCGCTCGACTGTGGCTGGCTTCACTCGTTCACTGTGACGTAGACGCGGGTGTTTACTGTCACAGATCCCACGTGCTTTCTGAAACAAGGATTTACTCACGGTAGCTAACTGTGAAGGATGGTGATGAGAATCACCGTTTAAATATCTATCTGTATGGTTATTTATTCCATACACAGTGTGGCTCAAGGTGTTATCAGGATTTCGAATTACTAACACATCTAGAAAAGCTAAATAATTGTTAGCCTCTAACTCCATTGTGAACTGAATTCTAGAATTTAAGGTTTTTTTATAGGGTAAAGGTGAAAAACGAGCACACAGTCCACCTGATGGTAAGTGGTTGCTGCGGCCCATAGACATCTACATCTATCATCTGTTACAGATCAAAATGCAGATGCGTTTTCACCCGTGAGGACTAGGATGAAATGCCTCATTTCCAGTAAAAAGGGCCTCCGGCCACCTGCACTCACCAAACGAAACGCAGAGGTAAACCTCTTCTTCACGCTGGTATTCTGTGAGGTCGTGGTACCACCCCGGTTCGAGCCGGCCCATCCATGCGACAGCAAAAGCTGCCTCCTGGCTCTACCACTGTTAAAAAAGGTGTTAAGATGCCTCTATATTTGCAGTGACACTATCTAAAGTTAGAATTCTGAAAGTGTCGTCTACGTACCTCTTGTAGAATTTTGAATTTAAGGGAGAAGTAAGCAGGGCTTTCTCCTCAAAGTCTTCCATGAATATATCGGCGACAATGGGAGATACAGTTCAGCCCATCGCCACACCATCTACTTGCTTGTAGAACTCTTACTTCCACAATAGGAATCGTACGTTTTTATTGCCATACTAGCGACCACCCCGGCTTCACACGGGTAATTTCTGGATCTTGACAATAGCAGCACCTACAGTTTCTAATAGTGAATTTAAACCATCCAAGAACCCACTCAAATGAACACAAAAAAAATCATCAAGAGACTAACGGACTAACGGATTTTTACATGGTACATCCATGCTGCAGCTATATTTCTGATATAGTTGTAGTACGAATGTGTCGGCTCGACCGGGGAAGGACCACGCTCTCACAGAATACCAGCGTAAAATAGCGGCTTAACGCTGCTGTGTTTCGTAAGGTGAGTGTAGAGAACCGGAGACCCGTTTTACTGGAAACGAGGCATTACATCTTAGTCCTCACGGGTGACAACGCATCTGCATTTTGATTCGTAATCGAGGATAGATGTTGATGTCTATCGGCCACAGCAACCACTTACCATCAGGTGGAATGTGTGCTCGTTTGTCATCCTTACCCTATAAAAAAAACAGCAATTGATTTTTATATATAGAGATTACGATCGTTTGTTCAATAAAATAAAGCAGATAATCGTAGCCCAATGGTTCATCATAAGTCTAATCAGCCCCAGAAGGGAGAGTAACGCAAAAATTGGGACAAGAAATAGATGTAATATTTGTAGGGAGTCAAGACACCACGCGCACGGAAAGAGACACGTGTAAGTACCGCGCCCATACTTATAGTCTTATAGTCCACCTGATGGTAAATAGCTGCTACAGTTCGTGGAAACCTGCACTTTAGTTCAAACCAATATGGTTTCAGATGACCTCTGAGGACCAAGAAGGCCTTAGCGCAGCCCAAGTGGAGTGACGATCTGATGAAATATGCAGAATGTCGGTGGATACAGACATTCTTTGGGGGAGAACTATGTTCAACAGTAACATAAGCTTAATATATATATTAGCTTATTATAATATATATTAGCTTGATATATAGACTGTAATATTGATGATGATGATGATGATATTTTTTTTATATGAAAAGGGTGACAAACGAGCACACAGTCCACCTGATGGTAAGTGGTTGCTGCGGCCCATAGACATCTACATCTATCATCTGTTACAGATCAAAATGCAGATGCGTTTTCACCCGTGAGGACTAGGATGAAATGCCTCATTTCCAGTAAAAAGGGCCTCCGGCCACCTGCACTCACCAAACGAAACGCAGAGGTAAACCACTTCTTCACGCTGGTATTCTGTGAGGTCGTGGTACCACCCCGGTTCGAGCCGGCCCATCCGTACGACAGCAAAAGCTGCCGCGTAGCTCTACCACTGTTAATATATACCACTGTGCATATCTTTCTCCTGGTAAGATTTGCGGGAAGTCGATGGATACAAGTAGCTTAAGACCGTACTTTATGGCATTCCTTAGCTTGGAGCTCTATGTTTAGCAGTGGACTTGTGAAGGGCTGTAATGATGGCGAATAACTTTGTACAAGTCATCATCATCATCACAGCCCTTCATAAGTCCACTGCTGAACATAGGCCTCCCCCAAGGAATGCCACAAAGCACGGTCCTGAGCCACCTGCATCAATTGACTTCCTGCATGTCTTAACATGTCGTCACTCCATCTCGTGGGGGGTCGCCCTACACTTTGCCTGCCGGAACAAGGCTGCCACTCAAGAACCTTTCTTCCCCATCGGTTGTCGGTTCTTCGAGCTATATGGCCAGCCCACTGCCACTTCAGCTTACTAATCCGTTGGGCTGTGTCGGTTATTCTGGTTCTACTGCGGATAACTCATTTCTAAGTTTATCACGCAGAGAAACCCCGAGCATAGCCCTCTCTATAGCTCGCTAAGCGACCTTGAGTTTCCTCATACAGCCAGCAGTGAAGGACCACGTGTCAGATCCGTAAGTCATCACTGGCAACACGCACTGGTTGTACAATTTTGTTTTAAGATTTTGAGGTATGTCTGACGAGAAGATGTGTCGTAGTTTCCCTAACGCTGCCCAGCCGAGTTGAATCCGTCGATTGACCTTTCGGTCGAAGTTGGACTTACCTATTCGGACTATTTGTCCCAGGTAAATATACTCATCAACAACTTTGAGCTAAGTGATCCCAACAACTACCGGCATAGGTATGACATGGACATTAAACATGATCTTTGTTTTGTCCATGTTCATCCAAAGAACTATTCGTTGGGAGACACTATTGAGGTCATTGAGCATAGTACTTAGGTCCTCCAGCGATTCTGCTATAAGGACAATATCGTCGGCAAATCGAAGGTGAGTGATGTACTCGCCATTGATGTTAAAACCATATTCTTTCCAGTCCAGAAGCTTGAAAACGTCTTCCAATGCAGCGATGAAGAGTTTCGGGGATATTACATCAGCCTGTCTTACGCCTCTCTGCAATTGTATAGGTTTCATACTCTGGTTCTGTACTCGTATAGCCATCGTAGCTCTACTGTACAAACACTTCAGCACTTCGATATACCGACAGCCAACTTGGCACCGCTGATGGGACTGCAGCACCGCCGAAATTTTGACGGAATCAAAGTCTTCCTCATAGTCCACATACGCCAGACATAGTGGCAAATTGCACTCCTCGAACTTCTGTACAATTTGCCGAAGGGTATGTATATGATCTATGGTGCTAAAGCCCTTTCGGGAACAGGCTTGTTCGGGAGGCTGGAAGTCGTCAAGTCTGCGCGCGAGACGATTCTTAATGACTCTCGAAAACAGCACATAGACGCGGCTCAAAAGGGAAATCGGTCTGTAGTTCTTGAAGAGAGCGTTTTCACCTTTCTTGAAGAATAAGACCACCGCACTTCTGCTCCACGCCTCCAGTGTAATGCCACCATGGAGGACGGAATTAAGGAGCTTCTGAAGGACTTCAAGTACCGGTATTCCACCCGCTTTCAGAAGCTCCGCTGTAATTCCATCCTTGCCATTTTTAAGATGCTGGAGAGCCAAGCAAAGATGAATGCAAGAAACAAATTTTTCACGAGCAACTAAAAATATAACCAATTGGGATAACGTTTTCAATGAATATATATGGGTAAGCGCTAACCATACTGTACTGTAGACATGGATACATGACGTTTACCCGTGGGAAAAGATGTCGCCTCATAATTTGCCATGTGAAATCCGCCGGAGGAAGATATGCACAGTGGTATATATTAACAGTGGTAGAGCCACTCGGCAGCTTTTGCTGTCGCACGGATGGGCCGGCTCGAACCGGGGTGGTATCACGACCTCACAGAATACCAGCGTGAAGTAGAGGTTTACCACTGCGTTTCGCTTGGTGAGTGCAGGTGGCCAGAGTCCCTTTTTACTGGAAAAGAGGCATTCTATCTTAGTCCTCACGGCTGACAACGCATCTGCATTTTAATTCGCAAACGAAGATAGATGTAGATGCCTATGGGCCACAGCAACCACTTACGATCAGGTGGACTGTGTGCTCGTTTGTCACCCCTATTCTATAAATAAAAGACCATTTATTTTAATCTTATTAATTTTTCGATTCAAACAATGGTTACTTATAACTTAATGGCCATCAAATAACTCCCGTAGCTCAATATAAAGCAGTTAAATAACTGTTATAATATTATAGACAGACACCTAAATTTTATTTATATGTATATGTGTTATTTATATGTTATTATATTTATATAAATAAAATAATGATGTTTAGATAAAAATATTACGCGGATAGCGATAGTTTATAAGCATAGAATTGCCCGCATTTATGGGCATGAACTATCAAAAACTTACGACCTAAACGAATTTTCGAGTATGTATATATATATATATATATATATATATATATATATATATATATAATTATATTTTAAACGTTAAAAAAATCGTATTACGTAAAAAATGAGGGGCAATAATGAGTACATTTCAAATATGTATAATTTTTTATGAAATATTCTAGTTAGATCACCGCAGACGGGTTCTTCGTTTTGGAACAATAAACTTTCACTACTTTTTGTAGTATACTTATTATAGCTTTATCAATATTAAGTCCTGTACTTAAGCATACGACGAACAAATCGATGGAGATATTTTGAGACCTAACACAGAATTTGTTTTAAGAAAGACAGATGAAATGATGAAATAAGTTTATTTGACTTATGTATATGTCTTTAAAAAATCAAGTAAACAGATTATAAATAGATATCTTAACAAATATATTAGAAAAAAGAAACAACGTTATATGTACCAAAATGGTGTCCACTAAGCTTTAGGTCACGAATTGAAGATATACATTAATTCGTAACTCAGATTTTCAGTGAAGCCATGAGCACAGAACACTAATACCCTTAAGGCGGGCCATGAGTGTGATGCAGATAACAAACAATAAGGAAGAGAATAGTATTCTCTTCCTGTTGTTTGTCATCTGCCTAAAATAATAAACAAAAATATAAATTTAAAATTAAATAAAATGAACAAATTCTCTAAAAAATCTGTCAAAATTCCGTGCGTGCGTGGATGAGTGCGTGTGTACGTTGCGTGCATGTGTGCGTGCGTGCATTCGTGCGTACCTGCGTGTTACGTGCATGCGTGTGTGCGTGTGTGTGTGGTAAATGAATTGGTATATTAAAATAATTTTATTTAATATGGTTAATTTTATTTATTTAATAAATTAGTGAAATTTTATATAGTTTATTTTAACAGTCAAAATTTATATTAACCATCTTTATAGCAAATGCATAAAGATGGGACCAGGATAATATTAGACAATACATTGTATTTAAAAAGAAAATACTAGCAGTAGTATATAGTTTTTAAAGCCAATAAAAAGACAAAAGTCTTTATATTTGACTTATGTCTTTTTTCTAATATATTTGTTAAGAAAAACTAGGCACAAGAGAGAACGGTGAGCTGAAAGTAGGAAAATTTGGAATAGGGCAACGGAACCCAAGAGACCAGCAGCTAGCCGACTTCATGGAGAAAGAAGGGACTCTTTATGATGAACTCTTTCTTCCCGTAGCGGCCCCACAGGAAATGGACCTGGTCGAGCCCCGACTGTTCGACAAAAATGAGATTGACTTCATTATGACGACCAGACGACAACTGTTTAGTGATGTCTCAGTGATCGCGAGGAGTGCCCCAGGTGAGGATGAAATTACAGCGGAGCTTTTGAAAGCAGGTGGAAAACCGGTACTTGAAGTCCTTCAGAAGCTCCTTAATTCCGACTTCCATGGTTGCACTACTCCGAAGGATTGAAGCATAAGTGCGGTGGTCTTTTTCTTTGAGAAAGGCGACAACGCTCTCTTGAAGAACTACAGACCTATTTCCCTTCTGCGCCGCGTCTACGTGCTGTTTTCGGGAGTCATTACGAATCGTTCTCTCACGCAGACTTGACGACTGCCAGCCTCCCGAACAAGCCGCTTTCCGAAAAGGCTCTAGTACCATGAACCACATAAACATCCTTCGGCAAATTGTACAGAAGACAGAAGAGTATATCTGCCACTTTGCCTTGCGTATGTGGACTATGAGAAAGCCTTTGATTCCGTCGAAATTTGGGTGGTGCCGCAGTCCCTTCAGCGGTGCCAAGTTGACTGTCGGTATATCGAAGTGCTGAAGTATTAGTACAGTAGAGCTACGAGGGCAGTACAGAATCAGAGTACGAAATCTATCCAACCGTAGAGAGGTGGGTGTAACACAGGGTGGCGTTATATCCCCGAAACTCTTCACCACTGCTTTTGGAGACGTTTTCAAGCTATTGGACTGGAGAGGATGCGGTATTAACATCAATAGCGAGTACATCACTCACCTTCGATTTGCCGACAATATAGTCCTTATGGCAAAATCACTGGAGGACCTAAGCACTATGCTCAATGACCTCAATAGTGTTTCCTAACGGATAGGTCTTAAGATGAACATGGACAAAACAAAGATCATGTTTAATGTCCATGTCACACCTATACCGGTAGTTGTTGGGAGCACTAAGCTCGAAGTTGTTGATGAATATGTTTACCTGGGACAAATAGTCCGACTAGGTAAGTCCAACTTCAACCGAGAGGTCAATCGACGAATTCAACTCGGTTGGGCAGCGTTCGGGAAACTACGACACATCTTCTCGTTAGATATACCTCAAAACCTAAAAACGAAATTGTACGACCAGTGCGTTTTACCAGTGATGACTTACGGATCTGAGACGTGGTCCTTCACTGTTGGCCGTATGAGGAAGCTCAAGGTCGCTCAGCGAGCTATGGACAGGGCTATGCTGGGGTTTCTAGGCGTGATAAACTTAGAAATGAGGCAGTAGAACACGAGTAACCGACATAGCCCAACGGAGTAGTAAGCTGAAGTGGCAGTGGGCCGGCTATATAGCTCGAGGAATCAACAACCGATGGGGAAGAAAGGTTCTCGAGTGGCAGCCTTGTACCGGTAGGCGAAGTGTAGGGCAACCCCCCCCCCCCCCCCCGCCACTAGATGGAGTGATGACCTGGTAAGACATGCAGGAAGTCGATGGATGCAGGTGGCTCAGGTCCTTGCTCTGTGGCATTCCTTGGGGGAGGCCTATGTTCAGCAGTGGACTTTTGAAAGGCTGTTATGATGATGATGATGATGGCTACCCTCAAATCTTGGTTAAGCTGAGAACTTTGCAAACCGCCCTTAGAGTGCCTGCCAAGCGTGTCAATAACAGAAGGAAGTCCTTACTTACTTAGTTTTGGACTCCTCATCGACTCATAAAAATTGCAGTTGCCCCCATATAAAGTCTAAATTCCGTGAAAAACATTCCTCACAACAAAAATAAGTACTGTGTTTTGTTTAAAAAAAACGTTACGCCCAAACTAGGATTTTCACCTGTATCGTGGAGGCAGTTACAACCACAAATTGCACAAGGACAAACATCCAGATCCGGAAAAATTATTCGTAGGCCATATAAATACTTGTTCCATGCGGGATTCAAACCCACGCCCCCAGCGAAGCAACTCATTAGTAAGCCATTGCGCCACGGAGCCGTCATAGTCTAGTCGTAGTAATTAGTCGTGATAATATTATTGTTACGATCTTAGGGGGTTTGAGACAATTAAAACCTGTCGAGTGAATTACCCAAATTAACACTTTAATTACAGAACACTAGTTACAAATTAAAACCACAGTAATAACAAAACACAATTGTACTACTGATCACTTAGTTTGTAGTTGTATCCTTTCGAAGTAACAAGCGGATAGTCGCCAATACAACACTGACTCCGGTCGCCTTTTTTTCTTTTTTTTTGCGCTCAATGCAAGGCTACCCTCCGGAAGCGGGGGAGGGAAGTGGTGAATGCTTATAGCAGACCACGGCAGCGGCTGCGTGGTTATGTGGGACTCACTTGGAATAAGTGCCTACCCACTAAACACCACCTGTGGGACTGGCATTTGCTTGTATGGCCTTTCTGCCGAATCGGAAGCGACCCACTTTAGGGAGTGACTGACTCAGGTCGCGGTCTATACCGACCTTATATAGGGCCTCAGATAGTTGCAGAACCTTCTACTGTAAACACATCTAGAATATACTTGAATACATACAAGTCCTGATTGACTAGTTGTCGATAGTTGTAGAAAGTTCTTCCATGGAAATTTTTAGATGGATCTTCATACTCTTAGTTCTGCTACTTGATATTAGAAGGCGCTATTGGTAACTAGTGTCGTCATGTACGAGGCATAAATGGAGGCGCGCAACATTATGTTACAACTTTTATAAATTTTATTATTCTGAATGTTACGTTACATATTTTTATCATAAAATACAAGTTTATGGAAACAAAATATTTTTTTTTTAATTCAACCAAACAAGGGTAAATATTTTATAAAATTAATATTTTTGTATGGATTATTATTTATCCGATCTTATTATGGCATTACATAAAGTTACTCGAACATTTTATGCGATCGAACATTTTTCGACATGAATGGAGAGGGATCAGAGAAAATCTTCCCTGTCGTATTAAATTCTTATGGTTGCTTTACTTTAAATACGAAGTACTTTTGGAACGCCTTAATTCTGACACTTCTTTTAAATGATGATCATATTATAATTTGGCTTCGCTAGATATAAAATTATTTTTCTAATTATATCTAAATTAAGTCATTTTTGAGGAGAAATTAATAGCCTTATGATACACTAGAGCCTTCACCATTGTTACGAGTATTTACGTTATCACACTTGATAGGTAAATCACAGTGTCACTGGTCAAAATATTTGAAGGAATACGCGAGATTTTATTATACTGACACACACCGGTGATAATGAAATCTATCTGGTATTTCACCTTTAACATAAAACACCGGCGTAAAAGTACTGAACGAGTTATAAACGATGAAACAATAGGCTCCTTCTGAATACTTGATATAAATAATGTTCTCAAGACCGAATTTCAATCACAGCAGCTTTCTCAATAGAGACTAGCCATTTGCGTAGCATATGATTAACGTGCACACAAATACTTGAGACTTGACTTGAGAGTTACGGAATGGTGAATGCATCTGCTCTCTTTTTCCCAACTCTCAAGCCCTATGAGACATAAATCTGACACGACCGGAGAGAGATAAGGCGCAGGCTCAACGGTTTTACGTGCATTCCGAGGTCACAAATAATTTCTTGAGAAAAAACCCGAAAATAGGGATTCGAAACCGAGATCTTAAGATCAGCTTTAATATGATAATTATCTACACCTATGACCTATATATACTATAGAGACAGTAAAATGCTAATCTGTCCACAATAAAATGATAGAAACCTGCCGTGAGTTTAGTTGTCCAGTCCAATTACGGAAAGGGGATATATATATATATATATATATATATATATATAAAAGTATCCTTTTCTATAAAATTCTCTATAAAATTGAGTTGACAACTGAACTTATAGTCCACTTGATGCTTAGTGGATACTGCAGCCTATAGAGATGCGTTGCAAACTCTGAAGGCTAAGATAAAATGTCTCATAACCTGTAATTATTCTAACTCTCTATAGCCGTCAGACCTAAACTCAGCAATGCCCGCACTACTGCTTGGCGGTAGAAATAGGTAAGAGGGTGGTACCTACTACTTTTTTGTTTTACATGAGGAAATGCCCACACATACCTGACTCGCGGGTTACGTCGGACTCTCACCGACTAAAAACTCATGGTGATCTACCTTTATCGCATATTAGCAGGGCCACGGGAACGCTTTGGCACTCATCCGCGGGCCCTCCAGCGCTGGCCGCTCCATTGCGGCCCCTAATCGGAGGATGACTACTCCTCCCCCATCTCCTTCTCAGGTAAGGCACACCAGAACACATGGCGCACCCCCCTCCGCGGTCTCCATCTTCATCTGCACAACGGACACACGTGTCCGATGCGCGAAGGCCATGGTGCTAGGAATAACGAGCATTCAGAAGCAACTAGCCTTCCTGATCCCAGCGGCGAATCTGTTCTATGGCTCCGCCGCCAACCAAGATTCGGCTGCGGGGGGTACGAAGAGTAGCAACTCCAATACTGACACTCCTTCCGCCGCAGTCCCACCGCATCAATGAACGGTGTAGCTCCATCAGAGTCGCGGAGGATAGGGCGAGTGGCGCATTTTAATGCCAAAACTCCTCTTCCGTGACTCCACCGCGACACCAGCGGTAGGGCTCTCTCCAAGAGAGGTCACCCCTCTCGCCGCAGCTCACCAACACACATCCGGAGTGGGTTTACCAAGGTTTACCAAACGGAGTGGTCACCCCAGGCTGACCCTACATCTCGGGCCAACCATATAGGTTCCTCTTAGTCGCCGCGGATGACCAAGCCAAGGCTACTAAGTTCCCCGCCACGACAAGGTGGAAACCCGTTAGGGGGTACGGTGGCACCTACCTAGACAAACATTAGAAAAGAAGTTCTAGTATTTCATGCGCACACTCTAAAATGTATCCTGTAGAATACGCAGTGATTGACTTTCGCCTGTGCCGCCACCAAATCTATTGACACGTCTCACTTCACTGAGTCTAAAGCTGTTTCAATAAAGTTATTATGAAATATATTTTATGGTCCTTAGAATAAAAATATGCCACTAACCTAATCCTGTCTGATCGATTGTGATAACGACGAAAAATAGAAAGCAATTTGGCGATTGGCCCAAATACAAATATTATACGTTTATGAAAGACGTTATTGTTCTCACGTCCCATAACAATGGAAACTAGCAAAGCGTCGCGCCGTTCAATGACTAAAAGAAAAATTATCTTAACTTTTATAGAACTGGCATTTATGTCTATATAAAAAGATAACCATTGATAAACAGCACTTTATAAAGAAAATGAGTAGATTTAGCTCAGGGGTTAAAACTAGGGCAGTACCCAGTAGTGGGTAGCGTAACCGATTACGTTATGATAGCTGTGAAAAATGACTATGTCAAATGAGCATTGAATGATATACGAGAAGGAAACTTATCAATCAAATATAATACTGTTATTTTGTTCCTCAGTAGTGAACTTCGTGTAATTTTCCTATCAAATATCTCCGCACCATATTATTATTATAAAACAGCTTTGAATTTATTGGCATCATGATTATGTTTTCCTCTCCTATTTCGAACTCAGCAATAACGTTAACGTAACTACACTGAGATTCGACAGTGCCACAAATTGACGTCCGATTACGTCATCTTTTTGGGAATGCCTGATGCTATTCCATCTCGGCCAACATAACCCGTTCCTCGCCATGAATGTGTTATGTTAGGTATGACCCAAATTTATTTGGATAACATCCGTTCCAATTTCATCGCATATCGGCGGACCATGCTTCCCTCCTCGAGTGAGGAGAACTCATCCTCCCTTATTCCTAGTAAAAGTTATTATTATCTTACGCCAAGTGATGTAAAAGGCGAAATACCAGAGATTTCAAGGTCACCGATAAGTGTTAGTATAATTAAATCTCGCGTATGCCTAATATATTATGTATAATATAATAATATATATCTGCTTTATTTTATTCTAAAAAATTTCTTAATATGTTGACACATTCAGATGTTTATAGATGATTTTGATCAGCTTAATCAGTGTTCATTTACTGCAATCGTCTATCAGCGTAGTGATTAGGAGTAGCGTAAGAGTTATTTATAATAACCGCTTTGCTTTTCTATAAAATAGCGAGATTTTTGTAAAGTTATGAACAAAATTAGAAAATAATATCATACTTTATCAAATTTAGAGGGTGGATAGATTATTTATCTATTAAATATTTTTGTTTGTAAATGATTGAACGTATTTTACCCGACCTATCGCTTACAAAACTTCAATACTAAAGAGTTACAAAAATGTAACCAAATCAATCAATGGGCAACGGAAACTTAAGCAAACGATTGATTGATTAAGCTTGAATACAAATGTATTAACATCTTAAAAGAAAAATGTAATTAATTAGTATAAAGTCCAACCTCAAGGCTAAGTTGTGATAAAAATTGCTGGCATTATAAAAATTTGCTGCCGTATACACGTGCGTTAGGGTTTGTATATTTTCCATAACATTTTTAGTGCCATGAAATGTTTAATAAAATAAAGCAGATAATCGAGCTCGATGGGTCAATAACTCTGTTTTGTAAAAAAAACTATCGATCTAGGTAGTTATAAACCTCTAGGCACGCAGATGTACATATGGTGAGTACGCGGTGTGGATTGATGCATGTGTCGCGTCCGCCTATGGACGCGGCACGTCCCATTCGTAATGTTATTAGTGATTGTATCACTAGGTATGTATATGTAGAGCCATTACGTGATGGGCCTGTCTGCCTCGAAATCAAACGCAACTACCAACTCAAAAATTATGAGTTACCTCTTGTTAAACATAATGTTATTTTAAGGTTTTATTACTGTTAATTTAAAGGCTAATGAAACAATTGTAGAATACATTCTTGAATCAGTCTCTGATAAAGACCAAGAACATTAAGTATTAAATGCAAGTAATACGATAAAATAGACCTTAAAAAAGAACTAATTACATCCGCTGCATTTAACCCTTAGATATACAAATATTAATGAAGAAATAAAAAATTACGTGATTGTAGTTAGCTATACAAACTTTTACTAAATTATTATTTATGTTATGATTACATTTCGGCGTCGTGGTAGTTCAGATGGTTAGAACTCGCGGTAAATTTTACAATACGCGAGCAACCCGGGTTCGATCCCCGCCGGCACCAATGAAATTGTTAATTGCAACTTTAAGTGGTGATTTAATACGTGCTCGGCAGTGAAGGAAAACATCGTGAGGAAACATGCATGTATGAGAAAAAGAAAAAAATATTTTCGAAGACATTTATATATGGTAGAGCCATGCTACAGCTATATTAGTAGTATAGTTGTAACACGAATGGGTCGGCTCGATCGGGAAAGGACCACGCTCTCACAGAATACCAGCGTAAAATAGTAGCTTAACGCTACTATGTTTCGTATGGTGAGTGTATGGAAATGAGGCATTCCATCTTAGTCCTCACGGGTGACAACGCATCTGCATTTTGATTTGTAATAGAGGATAGATGTAGATGTCTATGGGCCGCAGCAACTTCTTACCATCAGGTGGACTGTGTGCTCGTTTGTCACTCTTATATTATATACTATAAAAGATGTGAAGTTCGTCAACACACATTGGGGCAGTGCGGCGGACACTTCCTTGCCCTAAAACCCTCTCAGAAATGAGAGGAGGCCTGTGCCCAGCAGTGAGACTTATATAGGCTGTAATTTTCCTTTTTTATGACTACATTTCAATACTTTAATTATATTGTATTGCTTAATTTACAAGAATGTGAATAATTTTTAAATTAATTAATTTTGATATTTATTTTTTCAGTCAATTATAACGTCAGAAAAAAATCATTCATAAATTAATTCATTTTAACATAACAAAAGTCCATTACTGAACATAGGCTTACCCTATTAATGAGGCATGGTATAGTTGCCACACTAGCCAGGGTATTTGAAGTACAAGCTTGTACCACAAGTATCAAAATTATATATAAGTATTTTGAACTTGTTACTTCTTTTTAAGAAATTACCTTTGAATTTGGTAACAACAGGACTTATAACAAGACTGAGTATTTGTCTCGGCTTATGTTCGATCGTTCACGTAACATCTATGTGTATATTCCTTTGATATCACAAGGTCTTCAAAATCTATTTCATATGAAATTACCATATTTCTGCGAATATAAATTTAAAGCTATTGGAACTAAAGATATATGATAGAAAATTCATAAATCACTTAAAATAGTATTGAAAAGGTTTTTAACAGCGTCCTCTATATCTTTTGAAAATTTTTTGACTGGACTCATAATTCGATAATATTGCATTTGCATTATATTTGGCAAATAATAGCACTGTAATAACGGCGGAAACTACTAAGCCATATCATCTCATGGGTGTTATAAGAAGCGACAGAAGGAAATAAAATAGTTCATAGGCAGAAGTATCTTCTGCGGTAGCCAACCCGCGTGTAAAATGTGGTGACTACAGCAAATATCCTCCCTTTGAGGCCATCTGTTCTATGGGAAACGCCTTTGTTTAGTAGCTGTCTTTTGATTGTCTATGAATGAATGAGCCAAGGAATTTTTCAAGATCTTATTAAATAATAAACTCACCATAAAACAAAACTTAACAAAGTTACTCATTTATCCTTTTTAAGCATATTTCATGCCCATTGCTAGAAGTAGATCTTCTCAAATTTGCATCAACTAGCATACATTTCTCGAAAGTTACTTCACACCATTGTCGACTCAGTGAGAGATTTTGTAGATATAACTGAGATATTATATTGTTCAAACAGTGACTGATAAAATATAGAAGTTAGTGTGCTAGTCAGGGGTATACGCCAGCGCTTTATTAATAAAGTTGATTTATAACGTTTTAATGTACTTCGCAAGCTCCACAACACACAACTATGTGATTTGTGGTTACCTGTAAGGTGAACATACCACGTAACTTTTGGAATCTTCATTTTCATTCCATGTAGTGGTAATTCCAACAAAGAGAAATAAATCATATTTTAAATATCTTTTCTATTCTATCTTTTATAGGCAAATGCCTTGTTAATCACCTCCTGACTGGATTACCATGCAAAGCAAATGCGTTGAACGAATTCGGTAATCTCACACTAGTATTGTTCTACTCGATGAAATGGGAGTTCATAACTTTGCGTTTTTCACCATAAGTTTACATAGTCTCGTCTTTAATGGTAAATAGCTATGTACTGCAAACCGTGTAGTGGCTATGTGAGAATATTCACGTGGAATATATACGTGGTAGAGCCATTCTGCAGCTATATTCGTAGAATAGTTATAGCACGAATGGGTCGGTTCGACCGGGTTAGGACCTACGCTCTCACAGAATACCAGCGTGAAATGTGTAGAGAACCTGTGACCCTTTTTACTGGAAAAGAGGACTTGTATCTTAGTCCTGACGGTGACAACGCATTTGCATTTTGATTCGCAAATGAGGATATGATGTAGATGTCTATGGCCACAGCAACCACTTACCATCAGTGGACTGTGTGCTCGTTTGTCAACTTATCCTATAAAAAAAAATCACTTCCACATATCGCCCCGTGAGTGACAGACGCCTACAGAGGGAAAACTAAAACAGGTGATGGGCAGCAACATCTTTCTTCTGACAAACCAATTAAATAAAAAATTACGGTTGCCAACCCGCCTGCCAAGCGTTTCAACTATGGCAAAATTCCTTACTTTTATATGCTGATGGGGGGTCTTGAGCATCTTTAGCTAACTTCCACCAAATATATCTACAGATGACCTCTAAGGACCAAGAAGTAATGTCTAATAGCATTTTATTACATACAGATCCAGTATTACCCTACAGACCGGGACATTATTTGGTAACAGTTTGAGGTTTACATTTAGAAAAATAGTTGATATATTTAACCCCCTTTCTTTATTCTCATCCAATCATTTGGTATTAACGTCTTTGTGATATCTTATATTTAAGCGAAGACTACACATTAAATGAAACTAATTTTTACGGATTTTATCGCGTTGTTTTGAGCCATTATTTTTTTTGTTATGAGATTTGGTTTTAGATCTAAGTTAAGCACCAGTAAAATTTCTAATAAACTTTCTTAATTTCTTAACTTTCTAGTACCTAAACCTCTTCGAACAAATACCTATTTTCCACCAGATTTGTTCGAAGTACTTGTGCAAAGTACTACCAATTTTATTACCGTAATTTTACAGAACACTACCTTTCGCTTACCTTGTTAAAATATCGATGCTTGAGATAAATAGCGTTGAACCGTAAAATGGGAACCCGTTTCAGAAATCCAATAATTAAAGTAGTTTTCTATTGATTCCTATCGCAAAAACACCTGTGTGAAATAGTGAAGATGTAAATTTATTTTTTATGATTAGATAATTTTACGGGTGTACCGAGTAGTGGCGTTTTAAGAATATCCACTACACCATATCATCTCGTGGGTGTCGTAAGAGATTAAAAAGGAAAAAAATCAGGAGATGAGCAGTTGTGTGTTCCTAATATCGAGTTAAAATTATAAAAAAACTGCGGTTATCAACTCGCTTGCCAATCGTTGCAACTATGGCAAATATTCCCTTATGAGGCAATCTATGGGGGATGCCTATGTTCAGCAGTGGATTTTAATAAGATTGTAACGGTAACGGTAAATTTTACGGGATAGAGCCATGCTGAAGATATATAATGGCTGCAGGATGAGTTCAATTTAAAGGCCATAGGACTGACCACGGTATCTGCGACTTAAATTTGTAGTCGATGATAAAGGACAGAATGCTAGTTTTTCACCCTGCCGTGAATTACAGGCGAGGAATGCGGGGTCTGCGGTGAGCTCCGGTAGCCACACTGAGTATAGCTGTCTGAACAACTCCCGCGCTTAACAACGGTCCGGCTTTTCGTACGCACGCTACACATGTTCGTGCCTATACAGTCTACTTCTTCATAAACCTTATTTAAAATTTAAAGCTCCTTTACTTATAATTCTGAGGATCGAACATTTTTACTTTTATAAAAAGTTCAAGTATGCCTTATAGGTGCTGTACGCATTTCATTACAGCCCTTCACAAGTCCCACTGCTGAACCCTAGGCCTCCCCCCAAAGAATGTCACAAAGCACGGGTCCTGAGCCACCAGCACCCATCGACTTCCTGCATGTCTTACCAGGTCGTCACTTTATCTAGTGGGCAGCCCCCCACTAGTGGAGGAGGGACTCTACGCAGAGGGGTTGGTAAAAACGGTTAAAACCTAACTTGAAACCTGAAACTGAAGTAATTACGTCACCGAATGTATTATTAAGCCACACGCCTAATAGAAAAGCGACTGGGAACATAAAGGTCATGAGTTAAAATCCTCCATTTTATTGCTGTCGTGAACCACTCCTAGTAATTTGAGCTGATTGAATGGGTGGCAAATCATTAGTAATATGTTTCTATTTACAAAATAAAAGAAAATACTACATTTTGTTCACTATGAAGGTGCCAAAAATATTACCTTAATTTTACCTAAAAGGCGAATTTTTTTTTAGGTATATTCAACTTCTACACGTTGCGCACCTTCGTAACACTCGGCTCTATTAGACCTATGTTTCTTGTACATAGCTGTGGGCTCACTTGTATGATACAATTCATTTCTACTTTCTACCATCTGGCCGTATTAATTAATATTTGAGCGATGATAATATGGTATGCGCAGGCTCGCGAATGGTATTTTTGGCGAATACTTATCCAAACCTATTTTATTAAATCGCTCGGCTTTGTCGAATGAACTTGACCGACTAAATGTAATATATCTGCATATGAGAACAACAAAAGGTATTTACAGCATAAAAATTTCGTGACTTGAAAATTTTGCCTGCAGACGAGAGCAAGTAGACGTGGAAATATTTTTTTAAAAGTTGAGTTGCATTGCAAGCGACAGAGATTTTCTAACTTCATTACAGGGGTGTCGTGAAATACGACAGTCACGATATAAGGGAATGGTTCTCATAATATCTCGTATGACATTTAACAGATTGTAAATTGCTTCAGTTAATAATTCTAGGTCGAAAGCAGTTAGTGGAACTCTAAGTGGCACATATTTAAAATTAGACTCGTGGACCTTGGTAAGTATGATGAATTCGGCAAATCACTCATTAAAGAGAGAGAGGCCTTATCTACCAATAGGCTATTGTGACAAGGTGATTAGGTATAACTTTATTTGAAAATGTAAGTTAAGGTGCAATTGGAAAAGATCAACACGTGAACACACAAAGTGTATAAAATGAATGGCATTGGTAAATTTGTTTTGGTATTGAAACTTTACACAAACTTTAATTTTGTCTCTACAAAATATATCTTTTTCAACAGTAATTGATACATACTATAGAATAGAATAGAATAGAATAGAATGATTCTTATTCAAAATTGATTATTACATAATACTTTTTGAAAGTCATTCTTTATTTACCACTGGTCCGGAATATACATCTGTCCTGGGAAGAACCAGCAAGAAACCGAGCGGGACTTTTTTTAAAACCATAATTTCACTTAACAATAATTTTGTTTATACAATTTTAAATGAATTTTAATAGAACCAGCATGGTGGCAATCAGCTTATTCCCAGGGGTTATTTTCATTTTTGTGTTCCTTGATATTATAATAACCCTTTTTGTACAGTTTTTTCTTTAATAAAACTATTAAACTTGTTTATTGACAAACTTTGAACATGTTCTGGGATTTTCTTGTAAAAGCATTATGCCCAGCATACATTGCCCCATAAATGAATTACTAATTCTGTGGATACTAGTAACTGGGTATAATTCTGTATAATTTCTTTCGTTTTCATTTTTAAATTATTTTCGTTTCTATAAATAACCGTTGGAACGCATATTAGTGACCATATTAATTCTGAACGGCTTGAGTAATTGAGGTCATATTTACACAATATATTTTTGTTTTATCGAGAGGATGGTCCATCACTATATAAGAATCCGATAGGGATCGTTGTAGTGAAGTTATTAAAGTTGTATGCTAATTCTATAATTATAGATAAAAATGATTCATATTCAAAATACTGATAATATTATGTTGGTTAAGTGCTATAAAATCTGAAACTAATACCAGGTGCTGTGGTCGAGGTATTATAAATTTAATATTTACAATGTAAAAAGTCCATAGTGAATCCTGAGTGAAAACTCATCGTGTTAACTACGCAGAACAGTGTCTATCGTTTCTTTTTTTTTATTGAATAAGGGTGACAAACGTGCACATTGTCTACCTGATGGTAAGTGGATACTGTGGCCTAGAGCATGTGTATATGCTGTCATGCATCTATCCTCTGTTAAGAATCAAATTTCAGATGCGGTGTCATCCCTGTGGACTAAAACGTTATGCCTCATTTTCAGTAAAAAGGGTCTCTGTTTATTTATAATTTATATTATATATTTTACTTTACTCACTATACGAAACACAGCAGCATTTAGCTACTATTTAACGCTAGTATTCTGTGACCCTCTAAGAAATAAAAGGCGGCCTGTGCCTAGCAGTGGGACTTATATAGGCTGTCACTCTTAAATTTAACTTTCTACTGTGAGCTATCTAAAATTTAACTAGTTCATTACAATATATTTATATTTTTTGTATTCTTGTGCAGTCCATTTACAAAGTAAGATATTATAATTATACATTTTTTTCCGCTTAATAAGTTTGCACAGACTTTAGATATAAATCCGGTGATTGGATCGGAGTACATAATATTATTTATGACTACGGCCAAAATTATCTTTTATGTGGCTTAATATAAAGGCAAATTTATGACAATATAGAGTTTATACAAATAGATTTCATAACAAAACACAGAAACTAAAACTAAAATTTAATAAAAATGTAAAAGCTGTTTTTATACATGAAAATAATTAAATAATTTCACGTTCTAAATTTGGGGCTTTATTTCTCCTATACACTACGTTGTCTTTGCATATTATTTCCTTACTTTTTTCAGTGGATTAATGAATGTCGACTTATTAGTATTTAGTAACATTAAAAACTTTATCCCCTTTTTTTCCACTCTTAGAGGAATAATTTCTTCTTAAAATATATACAGGAAGTCCCAGTATTGGTAGATAATCTGGTACGTACGTATGCGGGCGGGGAGAAGTGGCTCTCGGGTCCCTAAAAAAAAATTTTATCCTGAATGCGTTCGCGCTCTACGCCATGTTTTATAAAATTCCGAAAATTCGTACTTCTGTTCACATTTGTGGTCATCACGTCCGCGTTTATCAGTTTAATGCCTAGATCGGATTTTTCTTTTAATGTGGTCCACAATATTGATGTTCCTAAATTACCTTTAAAAGTTTTCAACAACTATGGGTAGTATTTTACAAGACGGCACTAAACATAAGTTTCAATTTTTTACTTTATTTATCTGCTAAGTTTGAGCATCTGTGGTGAAAAAAAAAAGCGTATCGGATCTGTGTGGCCAATCATTTAAAAAGTTTGCCTATATTATGAGGATTTTAAAACATTAACTTACTATGTACTTAATATCATTACTTACTGAGTTATAGCCGTTAATGTGTAAAAGTAGGCATTTAATTACAAAATTATTGGCAGATTTTTTTTTAGGATGAAGGTGACAAACGAGCACACAGTCCACCTGATGGTAAGTGGTTGCTGCGGCCCATAGACATCTACATCTATCCTCGTTTGCGAATCAAAATGCAGATGCGTTGTCACCCGTGAGGACTAAGATGGAATGCCTCATTTCCAGTAAAAAGTTTTTTGTCTTGCTCACATAGCTTATAATTTATCCAAACAAGGCGAGCAGGTAGTAAAGTAAAATTTTCAAGGGCGACAGATGTAGTTTTACCTAATAAAGATATGCAATGTTAAAAAAAACTATCTGCCAATAATTTTGTAATTTTGTAATGAAATGCCTACTTGTACACATTAATGGCTACAGCTCAGTAAGTAATGATATTAAGTATACAGTATGCTATTGTTTTAGAATCCTCATGGTATGGGCAAACTTTTGAAATGGTTGGCTACACAGATCCCATACGTTTTTTTTTCACCACAAGTGCTCAAACTTAGCAGATAAATAAAGTAAAAAAATTTAAACTTATGTTTAGTGCCGTCTTGTAAAATACTACCCATAGTAATAGTAGTTGAAATCTTTTAAGAGTAATTTAGGAACATTATTATTCGGGAACACATTAAAAGAAAAAAACCGATTTGTGGTCATCACGTCCAACAGTTTAATGCTAGGCAATAAACTGTGGATGTGATGACCACAAATGTGAGCAGAAGTATGAATTTTCGAAATTTATAAAACATGGCTAGCTAAATAAGATGACTAGCTGTTCCCCGAAACTTCATCCGCGTGGAATTTATTTCGATTGGATTTCATGGGTTTTTATTTTTGTAGTAATATAAGGAGTAGCATAAGTTACTCCTTATAATATCAGATATCTGCCAGTGAAAGTCCCGTCAGAATGCAGTCCAGCCATTTCAAAAATCAGCTGGAACAAACAGACAGACAAACAAAAAATTTTAAAATTATTTTTGTGTCATAAGTACCATAATATTATATACTTTCATATGTGTTTCGTAAACAGCTCTTATTTTCACATTTTAAACAGACACTTCAAATGTATTTATTTGTATAGATATCGGTTTACAATGGACGAAAGTATCGTTTAACATACATACACATAAGAACATACAGTCGTAAACCTCCTTTTCGTTTGAAGTAGGTTGTCAATAGTAATAAATACAAATAATATTAATAAATTTTCCGTAAAAAAGCGAGATAAATCTACTTTAAATTCGTCACTATAACTTCTATTAATATTAAATAATTATATTGCGTTTAAAGACATGTGCATTTAATTTTTAGAAAAAATTAAGCAATAAAATTAAATGAATATGAATCTCGTATAAAATTATCGTGTTATATTTTTATTTTCACTGCTCTTTTATATAAATAAATTCAATAATTGGTAAATGGACTTAATGAGCATGACAACGAAGATGGATGGAGTGCTGGAGGCACATTTATCAAGTGGTAAGAAAGCTTTTCTTCGTTAGTAACAACTACTCGACATATCAAAGTCTAAATAGAAAGTAAAATCAATAACGAGCATTTCATGCAGAAAGTTATGACGCAACATTTTGAAAATACATTATTTTAATTTTTATTTGTTATTGTAAAATACACAATTCATTTTTATTCATTATTCATTACAGCTTATCATAAGTATGCTCACTGCTGAACGTAGACCAACCCCATAGATCGTCTTATGGTAGATTTTTGATATTGTTGCTTGCTTACTTACGCTTGACAGTCGGGTTGGCAACTACAGTTTTTCACTGTCGGTAGTTTTTCCCAGGAAGATGGGACCACAGCGTCGTACACTTAATGTTATATTGTAGACGAGTGGATAAATTTTACTGACATTAGCTGGAGTAGTTAATTGATACTCTTACGTTTTACTCTGATTCACTGACAATTACTATGTGATAGGTAATTGTACTGTTATCCACTTAAATTGTTCTGGTAAATTAAAATTTACCATTTATTGTAGTGTAGTAGCGGTGTGAGAAAATTCACTATCCCATACTGTTGGGGATTGGGGTTTGGGGACCGTTAGATGTCGTAAGAGGTGACATACGGAAACTGAAACGGGATGTACTAAAGCGTGTTCCGGATAACAACTAAAAGTAAGAAAATAAGGCGGTTAGCAATTCGCCTACCTAGCGTGGCAACTATTGCAAATATCTTTCTATGAGGCAATCTATGGGGGAGGTCTTCAGCAGTGGACTTTGATAGGCTTTTTTTATAGAAGAGAGGGCAAACGAGCACGCGGCGCACCTTAATGTTTAATAACTACCGCTGCCAATGAAGAACAGTACCACAAGGGTATGCAGCTGAATTGCCAATATTTTTAAAACGAGTATGCTCTTTTCTTGAAGACTGTAATAAGTCTGTCTGTCAGACTGTATTTAGTTAGTTTAGTTAAAATATTTTTGATTTCTAATTATTCGCAGATTTTTTTCAACAACCCTTTCAGATTCAGATTTAGTCTTCAATAGCTTCACTTATTTAAAGTTTTTACTACAGTTTGTATATATCCCTTTAACGTCTTCACCCCACTGGGTGTTATGCCTGTACACACCTACAGTGCCAAGACGAGAAATCTGAGGATACGGCTACTCCACAAGCTCGAAGCGAAGAAAATAGTTATGCTCGGAGTTACTATGGTGGATGAAATTCCAAACTAAGATTAATGACATAGCCGTCTTTTTACTGAAGTGGCAGTGCGCTGGTCACGTCTGTGGCAGAAATGATAACCGATGGAGTAAGCGTGTTACGTGGAGTGGAGACCTCATCTAGGCAATCGTAGTGTGAAACGCGTGTAGCCGAAGATGGGGTTAAGTAGCGCACCTTAGAAGAGGCTTATGTTGTAGCATTGAACTACTGCAGGATTTATTTAAAAAATATGCGAAAGGAAGATTTGGAAGCGATACGTCAACACTTTTCATCTATGTCACGTCGAAGTTCAACGACGAAACTGAATCTACTCAAAGACGAATTTAGAGCGTTAAATAACCAACGCAATAAACCAGTCGTCTCTGTTCACGTGTATCTTAATTGTAACAGAACGCTGGAAGAAAACAACATGCCCGTAGAATATGCAGTATTACTCAGAAACTGCCTTACATCTGGCTAGCTACTGTAGAAGGAAGAGTTCTGCAAGCAAGTAGATAGTGTAGCATTGGGCTCACCTGTATCTCCCATTGTCGCCGATATATTCATAGAAAAACTTGAGAAGAAAGCCTTGCTTACTTCTCCCGTAAAATCAAGATTCTACAAACGGTAAGTAGACGACACTTTCACAATTCTACCTTTAGATAGAGTAAATGCATTTATAGATCATTTTAACTCCATAAATTCTAAAATTCAGTTCACAATGAAGTTGGAGGCAAACAATTTTTAAGCTTTTTAGATGTGTTAGTAATTCGGAATCATGATAACACCTTAAGCCACACTGTGTACTTATAGAAAACAGAACCATATAAATAGATATTTAAAAGGCGACTCTCATCATTATCCTTCACAGTTAGCTACTAATGTTTCTGAGAGCACGAGGGATCTATGACAATAAACACCTGGCCGCCGAGCTCCAACACATCAAGCAAGATTTGCACGAAAACTAAGCTTTGGGCTACCCAAAGCTTAGTTTTCGTTCGCTTACGTCACAGTAAACGAGGGAAGCCGGCCACAGACGAGCCTGCTTTACTGCCATATGTCTGAGGTATTACTGACAAGATTAGCTAAATCTAGAAGCATGCTTACATTAAAACATACTTCAAGCCGACGAAAAAGATTAGTCAGTTTTTACTATCAGTCAAGAGTAATGTCCCTCTGCAAGAGGCAGGAGTGTATAAGCTTGATTGTGAATATAGTCTCTCTTATATAGGATACACTAAAAGATCAGTAAAAACCCGTGTTAAAGTACATATAGCTGATGTGAAGAATCGACGCTGCGGGAAGTCTGCAGTCTGTGAACACGTACAGGATGGCCCTCGTCACTACATTAGATTTGATAGACCACAAATCCTCGCTAAAGAACACAGACTCCTTCCAAATATGATTCGCGAGGCTATTGAAAATAAAAAACATCCTAGTTTCCTAGGGAAGATGGCTGGGCACTACCATCTGCTCGGGATCCTATAATTAATAGAATTAAATCTCAACACAAGTACACAACTGCAAGAATTCAAGATACTGTAAGTTCATACTGCGTAGTCGAAACAAAAATTCATAATTTTAATCTGGAGTTAGCCGTGGTTAACTATGACATTGGGACGTCAAACACCTCAGTCCCCCCTGTGGCCATGGGTGTTGTAAAACGTTCGAAACGTCAGGAATATAAAATAAGTTAACATACGCGATATAATTCGTAAAAACTACTTTTATTTAAATGCCGCAGGATAATGATGATTGACAATTTTTCATATAATTCTAACGTTATTATTTCACTTCTTGAGAGTAGAGAGTATGGTCTAAATATATATAACCATTTCTGACTCATTGCTCCACAAAGTACCATTTCTGAGTGCTTTGTGTAGTAATCAGTTCGCCGCGCAGCATCAGTGAGTGCTGGTATACTTCTCATGTAATCTTTCACCGCCGAGCACGTTATAAATTATCACTTAAAATTTCAACTATATATATATATATATATCTTTAGTGCCAGTGAGGATCGAACCCGGTGTGCTCGCATACTGTGTGATTTACGGCGGGTGCTTAGTGATTAATAATCATGGTACCTTTTTTAACCTGATGGTAAGTGGTTGCTGCGGCCCATAGACATCTACATCTATCCTCTATTACAAATCAAAATGTAGATGCGTTGTCACCCGTGAGGACTAAGATGGAATGCCTCATTTCCAGTAAAAAGGACATCCGGCCACCTGCATTCACCAAGCGAAACGCAGAGGTAAACCGTAGAGGTCTTTTCACGCTGATTTTCTGTGAGAATAGAATAGAATAATTTTTTATTCAATATAGATTACATGAGTAATTCTTATTGAAAGTAATTTTTTACTTTACCACTGGTTCGAAAAAAAAACCTCTGTCCTGGGAAGAACCAGCAAGAAACCCAGCGGGATTTTTAAGCATATTTTACATTAATGATTGGTAGATACAAAATTTATTTTAGAAACAGCTTGGAAGCGACCACCTCATTCCAAGGGGTTATTATCAACCATGTATGCATTTATACTATAATAACCCGTGTAGTGGCGGTCAAGAATATCCACTACCCCATATCCTCCCGTGGGTGTCGTAAAAGGCGACAAAGGGAAACAGGCGGAAGATGGGCAGCAAGATCTTCCTGATAATAGCCAATATTATAATAAAAAAACTGCGGTTGCCAACCTGCTCGCCAAGCGTGGCAACTATGGCAAATACCCCCCAATGACGAGAGTAACAAAGATACGGTCCCCAGTCCCCGGCGGCCCCGCTATTCCTGGCTACGGTGGCGACCATGGTAACGGCGGGGCAGGGGGTGCTAAGAATCTCCGGTGGAGGTTCGGTTGCCACCTACGACGACTCGACCTGGCAACATACAACACACGCACCCTGAGGACTGACGAGAAGATCGTGGAGCTTTAAGAAGAGATAGACAAGTTGCGTTGGCATATTATAGGATTATCCGAAGTCCGAAAAGAGGGGGAGGACACGGTAATCCTTGAATCCGGCAACTTGCTTTATCACCGGGAGGGCGACCATCTGTCCCAAGGAGGTGTCGGATTTATCGTCCACAAGTCTCTCGTTAACAACGTTGTAAAGATCGGGAGTGTGTCGACGAGGGTTGCGTACCTTAAACTCAGAATCACCAAACGGTATTCGCTGAAGGTCATACAGGTTTACGCACCAACCTCGGCACACCCCGATGAGGAGGTGGAGAAAATGTATGAGGATATCTCTAGAGCCATGCATTCCTCCAAAACCCAATATACGGTGTTAATGGGAGACTTCAATGCAAAACTAGGCACAAGAGAGAACGGTGAGCTGAAAGTAGGGAAATTTGGAATAGGGCAACGGAACCCAAGGGGCCAGCAAATGGCCGACTTCATGGAGAAAGAGGGACTCTTTATGATGAACTCTTTCTTCAAGAAGCGGCCCCACAGGAAGTGGACCTGGTCGAGCCCCGACGGTTTGACAAAAAATGAGATTGACTTCATTATGACGACCAGACGACAACTGTTCAGTGATGTCTCAGTGATCGCGAGGGTGAAAACCGGCAGCGATCACCGAATGGTTAGAGGTACACTGAACCTAAATGTAAAGTTGGAGAGGTCTCGTCTGATGAAGTCAACGCTCCGTCCCCCTCGTGCTCTAATCCAAAGTCCCGAAACCTTTCAGCTCGAGTTACAAAACCGTTTTCAGTGCCTAGAAGACTGCAATGAAGTGGACGATATGAATGACAAGCTCGTGGAAACTGTCCATGCGGTCGGAGGTAAGTTCTGCAAGACCCACCGCAGAAGAACACAAAAACTCTCCGATCACACTCTTAATCTCATGGCTGTTAGACGGGAGATGAGGCTACATTCTTAAACAGATTTGACAGCATACAGGCAACTGAACAGACAGATCTCCAAATGCATGCGGCGGGACTTACGCAACTTCAATACAGCTCGTATTGAAGAAGCGATCGAGCGGAACCAAGGCTCCAAAGTCTTTGCCAGAGACCTGTCTGCCAGAAAGAGCCAACTGTCAAAGCTGAAGACCGAGTGTGGCAGCATCGTTTCCGGGGCACCTGAGATTTTGAGTGAGATTGAGAGGTTCTATGGGCAGCTGTACACGTCATCGTTGGAGCCACACGCAAGTGTGATTAACGATCCAAGAACGATTCTTATGCGACATTATTCCGAAGATATCCCGGACGTCAGTCTGAGCGAGATTAGAATGGCTCTCCAGCACCTTAAAAACGGCAAGGCCCCAGGCGAGGATGGAATTACAGCGGAGCTTCTGAAAGCGGGTGGAAGACCGGTACTTGAAGTCCTTCAGAAGCTCTTTAATTCCGTCCTACATGGTGGCATTATACCAGAGGCGTGGAGCAGAAGTGCGGTGGTCTTGTTATTCAAGAAAGGTGACGACGATCTCTTGAAGAACTACAGACCGATTTCCCTTCTGAGCCGCGTCTACGTGCTGTTTTCGAGAGTCATTACGAATCGTCTCGCGTGCAGACTTGACGACTTCCAGCCTCCCGAACAAGCCGGTATCCGAAAGGGCTTTAGAACCATAGGCCACATACACACCCTTCGGCAAATTGTACAGAAGTCCGAAGAGTACAATTTGCCACTATGTCTGGCGTATGTGGACTATTAGAAAGCCTTTGATTCCGTCGAAATTTGGGCGGTGCTGCAGTCCCTTCAGCGGTGCCAAGTTGACTGTCGGTATATCGAAGTGCTGAATTGTTTGTACAGTAGGGCTACGATGGCTATTCAAGTACAGAACCAGAGTACGAAACCCATCCAATTGCAGAGAGGTGTAAGACAGGATGATGTTTTATCCCCGAAACTCTTCACCGCTGCATTGGAAGACGTTTTCAAGCTTCTGGACTGGAAAGGATGCAGTATTAACATCAATGGCGAGTACATCACTCACCTTCGATTTGCCGACGATATAGTCCTTATGGCAGAATTGCTGGAGGACCTAAGCACTATGCTCAATGACCTCAATAGTGTCTCCCAACGGATAGCTCTTAAGATGAACATGGACAAAACAAAGATCATGTTTAATGTCCATGTCACACCTATGCCGGTAGTTGTTGGGAGCACTAAGCTCGAAGTTGTTGACGAGTATGTTTACCTGGGACAAATATTCCGACTAGGTAAGTCCAACTTCGACCGAGAGGTCAATCGACGGATTCAACTCGGCTGGGCTGCGTCCGGGAAGCTACGACTAATCTTCTCGTCAGATATACCTCAAAACCTTAAAACGAAATTGTACAACCAGTGCGTGTTGCCAGTGATGACTTACGGAACTGAGACGTGGTCCTTCACTGCTGGCCGTATGAGGAAGCTCAAGGTCGCTCAGCGAGCTATGGAGAGGGCTATGCTCGGAGTTTCTCTGCGTGATAAACTTAGGAATAAGGATATCCGCAGTAGAACCAGAGTAACCGACATAGCCCAACGGATTAGTAAGCTGAAGTGGCAGTGGGCCGGCCATATAGCTCGAAGAATCGACAACCGATGGGGAAGAAAGGTTCTCGAGTGGCAGCCTCGCACCGGTAGGCGAAGTGTAGGGCGTCCCCCCACGATATGGAGTGACGACCTGGTAAGACATGCAGGAAGTCGATGGATGCAGGTGGCTCAGGACCGTGCTTTGTGGCATTCTTTGGGGGAGGCCTATGTTCAGCAGTGGACTTGTGAAGGGTAGTGATGATAATGATGATGAACCCTTTTTATACAGTTTCAACTTAACAAAACATTTAACTTGGTAATAGAGAGAGCCTGTACACTTTCCACGACCCTGTTGTAATAGCGTATACATTGCCCCATGAATGAATTACTGACTCTGTGGAGTCGAGAAACTGGTATCACTAGCTTGTGTTTGTTCCTAGTGTTTACAGAATGTACATCACTTTTTTTACAAAAACTACCTTTTTTTGTGAACATACATAAAATTTTCGTAAATATACTGAGAGGCCAAAGTTAATATACTTATTTCTTTAAATTTATCTCTAAGAGACTCTCTCGGTTTTAGGTTGTAAATAGCTCTAATGACCCTCTCCTGTAAAACAAAAATAGTTTCTGAATCAACCGCATTTCCCCATAGCAATATCCCATAAGACATTATGCTATGGAAATAACTGAAATAAACTAATCTAGCCGTCTCGACACTAGTGAGATCTCTAATCTTTTTTACAGCATAGGCTGCAGAACTTAGTCTGCTTGCTAGTTTGGACATATGGGGGGCCAACTGAAGCTTTGCGTCAAGAGTGATGCCAAGAAAAACAAAGGAATGCACAGGGCTCAGTTCTTTCTCATTTTAATACACATTGGTACTCATATTTTTAACGAGCTATTAATCTCTTATATATTTCAATTAAAAAAATAGCTACTACGACTCTACTTTGTTTTATATGAGATATTTTATGTCTGTTGAAGTTTGATGATATAAATTACAATTTATAGTTAAGTTTAAAACTATGACTTTTAATAAAAACATGTGATGTTTCTGAGAAATTCAAGGCGATTTTAGACGAGAAATATTCACTAGACGCTTTAACCGGCGGAAATCCTTTAAGACAACTATTAATAAAGCCTTACAAAAACAGCAATTTATTAGTTTATGAAAATTAAATGCAATACATGTAGTCTTTACTAAACATAAAATAGATTTTTTTTAATACGGCTTTGTTTAATAATCCGCAATAATACCGACATTGGCTAACCGATTTCGCTTATTTCTTTGCAAGAATACTTTCATGGCGATGAATTTGAAAAAGATGTTAATTATACTCGTAATATGACTACGTTTATTTATTATTGTTGTGGCTATTTAATTTTACTACATACATTATGAAAGAGTTGTATAGTTAAGGATACGTAAATGCAATTTTTTTTATAGGATAAGGGTGACAAACGAGCACACAGTCCACTTGATGGGAAGTGGTTGCTGCGGCCCATAGACATCTTCATCTATCCTCGTTTGCGAATCAACATGCAGATGCGTTGTCACCCATGAGGACTAAGATGGAATGCCTCATTTCCAGTAAAAAGTGCCTCCGGCCACATGCACTCACCAAGCGAAATGCAGAGGTAAACCTCTACTTCACGCTGGTATTCTGTGAGGTCGTGGTACTACCCCATCCGTGCGACAGCAAAAGCTGCCGCATGGCTCTACCACTGTTAAAATACTATTGCGTGTATACTTGAGGCATTCTGTTATTTGGCTGGTATGAAATATATTTTTTAAGTTAAAAAAATAACAAATGCAGCTAGTTTTTTCTAGCTATTTATGTAAACTTATTTCATATTAACTAAGCAAAAGTAAAGGTAATAAAAAAAATAGATTTGGACATTTTTTAGAACCCTAGATGTAAACAAATCATGTAGTGATTTTAATGTCTCCTTCAATTCTATTGATAACTTTACTAAATCTACAACTCTAAATATCCTAATGATTTCTTATATTTACGCGAATAAAACTAATTTCTAACATTGAATAAAACTACTTTTGCGGATTTTATCGCGATTAATTGACTTATTTTGCATTTTCATTAATTCCGAAGTTTCGTGTGCTTTCCAGCACCCATGGTCACGGGGGACTGAGGTGATTGACGTCCCGATGGCAGAGTTAATCCCGAGTACCTTCAGCTTTTTTAATTATTCATTTTGGTCCGATCTACGCAGAATGAACTTACTGTATCTTGAAGTCTTGCAGTGCTATGCTTGGATTTAGTTTTAATTTTATTATATTCAGGATCCCAAGCAGGTGGTAGTACCCAGCCTCCCTCTCTATTCAAATTAGGATGTTTTTTAATTTCAATAGCCTCACGTATCATCCTTGGCAGGAATCGATGTTCTTTCCTGAGAATTTGTGGTTTATCAAATCTAATGCAATGGCGGAGGTCGTCTAGGATATGATCACAAACTGCAGACTTCCCGGAACGTTGGTGCTTCACGTTAGCTATGTGTTCTTTTACGCGGGTTTTTATTGATCGTTTTGTTTGCCCTATATATGAGAAACCACATTCACAATCAAGCTTGTACACTCCTACATCTTGTAGAGTAATATTGCACTTGACGTATGGTAAGAACTGAATAATCTTCTTCGGCGGCTTGAATAATGTTCTAATAGATGCTCGCTTCAAGATGTAGCCAATCTTGTCTGTGACACCTCTAACATGTGGTAGTACAGCAGGCACACGCTTGACTGTGGCCGGCTTCACTGGGTCACTGTGAGGTAGGCGTGGTACCCGAAGCTTTTTGTCATGCAGAACCTGCTTGACGTGCTGAAGCTCGGCGGCCAGATGTTTGCTGTCACAGATCCCTCGTGCTCTCTGTAACAGAGATTTGCCCACGGTAGCTAACTGTAAAAGATGATGTTGGGATTCACCGTTTAAATATCGGTTTGTATGGTTCTTTTTTCTATACACAGTGTGACCTATGGTTATTAGGATTTCGAATGACTAACACATATAGGAAAGCTAAAGAATTATTTGACTCTAACTCCATAGTAAATTGTATTTTTGAGGTTATGGAATTGAGATGTTCTAAAAATGCAATTACTTTGTCTGATGGTAAAATTGTAAAAGTATCGTCTACGTATTGCTTGTAGAACCTAGGAGTTACTGGTGCAGTAAGCAGGGCTTTCTCTTCAAAGCTCTCCATGAAAATATTGGCGACAATGGGAGATACCGGTGAGCCCATCGCAACACCATCTACTTGCTTGTAAAACTCTTTCTTCCACAATAGACCATGTGTCAGCGACCATGGGTGCTGGAAAGCACCCGAAACGTCGGGAAATAATAAAAATAAGCAAAATGAATCAATTAAATGCGACAAAATCCGTAAAAGTTTTTTTTATTAAATCTTAATATCCTTTAAATTATAGTAAAATAACTTGTCTACGATTATCTTTGTAATCAAATGGTGAAACGTTAATATCACTAATGAGCTTGTCCTTGTTATTACTCACATTATCTCTACTCACTTCTCACTCTTTTTCGACATGCTGAAAAAAGGTCTAATTTTTTTTTCAAATTCAAACGTCTTTGTTAAAATTTTACACTATTCATTTTCTTCCTTTTATCTAAAGTCATAAAGAATATGGTGCAAAGGAATTGCCTAAAATCAAAGCTGTTCACAATTTGAATCCTTTTCAATCTGGTTTTCCTCTGGGCCAGAGCACAGTGAGCGCTCCGGTTAGTTTCTAATGATATTCACTGTGCAATGGACAAAATATTTCATACCGTTTTAACATTGTTAGACTTCAGCAGTGCATTTATTTTCGTTAAAATATACACTTTAGCATTCTTTTGTCTTTTCTGCCGACTTCCAAAAAGGAGACGGTACTTAATTCGACTGTATGTTTTTTTTTTATTTGTGTTACTTCATAATTTTTTACTGAGTTTTTACCGATTTTGATGAATTTTTTTTATTTGAAAGCTAGATATATAAATATATATATCCAGAGTACCTCTCGTGTAGTTCTATATGAAATTGATCAGGGTCAGACTTATAGTTTTCGAGTTAACTTATAATGAAGTCGGCTGTACAAATTTTTTAAGTTTAAATTATAAAATCTTAATCTTAATCTATTAGTTTCTTGCCTTAGAGATGATAATACACAGTTTGTCCACTATGAGCAGGATTTCTCCAATTGGCGTGATTTTACTGTGAGCGTTCTTCAGAACTGTTCTTACACCAATCCTGTTCTCTATTTTCATTAATGCTCTCACTTCTGTTCTCTCCTCTGACCATCACCTCCAAGCTATTTAATATGCTGAATGCTGATTTAAGTAGAATTGGCATTTGAGAAAAGTCCCCTGGTCTTTAGGCTTGCTAAACCTCCTAAAACTCAAGTTTTGATTATCGGTAATTCATATATGCTTAAATGAGAGAATGAATAAAGTTCACTGCTGTAATTTACGATGATATTAGGATTTCAAATACAGAGGCTGCTGAGGAACTTAAGAATTATCTATGATAGTAATTTGTATGTGGTTCCTAACATATCACATGGACATTCTATCTCACATATCACATATTATAAGATCATTTTAAGATCAGGAAGGTAAATTACTTTCATCAAATTCCAAGACTTTCCAAATATTTTTTACGTTTAAAAACTAAAATGACCTATGCTCATGCAACCTTCTCTCACTCATTGACTTTGATGAACATGTATGTTTTCTAGATTCTTTAGAGGAACTATTAAACAAATAAAAGTTTTAAAAATTTATAGCATCCGATCACTAAATCTCTAATTCTCTTATCACTTCTCATTTTGCAAGTCGGTGCAGTAAAAAATAAAGGGTACTGTATAGGCCGAATCAGACGGTTCACTCGAAAGAATGTGGATGCTTCATTATTCTTCCATTCTTTGTTCACACAGCTTAGCTGGATTGACATAGAAAATAATATTCACCTGTTCTTTTCTTTTAACGTGGTGTCAAATGATGTCGTTCGTCTTTGAACTAGTTTAATTTGTGATTATTTAATTACACATACATTGCTTAAAAATTATACATGTTTGAACCAGTGTGAAGTCATACACAGACATCGTCAGAAGAGCGACCACTTTATCTAGATGCTTTATTTTTTAAGTTAATTTTGTTTTGTGGGTCCTAAATGTCTTTACTTTATGATTGATATCTTTTTCAGTAACCTGTAAGTTTAAATCACTAATTAGATATTTCATAGCGTTTGTCCCTATAGTTTTGTCTTTGTATTCATCAAGTTTGTGGTTATAAATATATTGATAGTTTTTAAAGTTGTCCAAAAACAGCAGCGTATTTTGATCGTTCCACTTGAACACCATTTTGTCGCGACGGTTTTCCTGTCGTTTATTTGCTACAGGACGCCGAACCCGAGTAAAGGTTCTCCAAATATTTAAACTGCTTATTTTCATTCACTCCGAGTGGTACGAATGAACGAAATATGTAACGTCTGATTCCTCCTTATGGGTGGTCAAGTTGTGGAACTCACTCACATATGATATATGTGCTAGTACTTCTCTTGAAATTTATTTAGTATTTGATGATATAAATAATATTATATAAATATGTATGTTATCTTCATTTATTTAATATGTACTATTAATATTTGGTTGGCCTGGTTATCCCATAGCACATGACAACCTAGTTTGAGCATCAGTCTTCCAACTACACATCTTATTTAGCTAATATTTATAGCTGTTATTTAGTTTTATAATCCACTGTTACTAAGTTTATTCCGATGTACTGATCATACTATGTGGGAGAAAATAAATACCAATTATTATTATTACAATATACAAATTGCGTGTACAATATACATATAGTTATTGATATATAGCCAATTTCTATTAATGATTATTTTTATGTACGCACCCTGCTTACCTACTTGCTCTACATGTATAATTATTTCCCTTTCCCCAATGGTTTGCTGAAAGAGAATACTTGTTAAGGTTAAGCTCACATTTGCACATTTCATTTACATATTTTAATTTGTTATCATATAAAGGTGTACAATAAATTCTCAATATTTAAAAAAACAATTAAATATAGCTTTTCTCTAATAAAACAAGCTCATGTTTGTTTCAAGTAGTTTCAAGCAACATCAAGTGGTTGTTATTAAAAATGATGTAGTGTAAGAGCGGATGTTCAACTTGTTTTCCTGCTTACGCAATTAATCAGCAATAAAACAGAGTTACGCACTACACATTCAGCGTAGTGTAATGATACAAAATTAATTAATTCATCATGCGTTACAGCCTAATAAAAGTCCACTGCTGGAGATAGGCTTTCTTTATAAGAATTCTATTTGGCATAGTTGTCCCGTTTGGCAGTCAGGTTGACAACCGATTTTTTTGAGATATAATCAGAAAGATGCTGCTAATCATCAGCATACAGGGGAATGAAACAGGATTTTATTTCTCTCTGTCGCCTATTACACTAACTATGGGAAGATAATATGAGGTAGTGGACTCTTAAAATAGATTAAGGATTTGAAACAACGCCAGAACTGCTTACCACGATATTTTCTTGTCAAATTCACCACAGAATACTCTTCTTTGCTTGTTCTATCACTATAAAAAAAACAAGATAACAGATTAAATGATTTAGACGGAAATAAAGCAGCACGTCGCCTTCGTCAAACTTCATGTTACGCAAAACTTTTACAATTTGTACTATTTCATTTTCTAATAAGATTCTCTGATTAGTTTTTATAAAAGTTAACTGGTTGACAAAAAAGAACATATTATGTCACTTTTATAAAAAAAAATCTTGAACTAATACATACCGACATAATATGTGTAAAATCTGTTTTGAAAAAGGGCCATCACTTAAATATAAATTTAAACTTTTTTAAAGGACCTTTGAAAACACATTTAGAAAAATTAGATCCATAAATAAATCTTCATAAATCTACCATGAAACTGTAATAAGTGTACATTATATACTCAAAAAAAAAGTCAATGGTGCCCTGACTGCGTTAGTCAAAAGGCAAGGCGTAGTGAAGAGTGCACGCCTTGCAATACATAACGCAGTGTTGGTACCGACTTTGTTATATGGCAGCGAAACCTGGGTATGCCAGAAGAAGCATAAAAGCAAGTTGAATACAGTGGAGATGCGATCTCTTCGTAAAATGTGCGGCGTTACCATGGCCGACCGAAAGCGAAACGAAGAGATTCGCAATATGGCAGGTTTGAAAGATGACCTTATCACAAAAATTTATAAGGGCGTGCTTCGATGGTTTGTGCACGTTGAGCGAATGAGTGAAGACCGAATGGTGAAGAAAATATATAGCGCGAATGTTAATATTAAAAGGTGTCGAGGTAGACCGAGACTAACTTTCGAAGACCATGTGAGCAAACTGCTCGAAGAGGGGAGGGTCAAGAGTACTCGGATACCTAGACGTGCATGTATGAAGAAGACAATGAATCTGAAAGAAGCGAAAGAGGTATGTAAGGATCGTGACACTTGGCGATCTGTTCTCTCTGGCTACCCCGTCAGGGATTGTGCGTGAAGATAAGTTAAGTTAAGTTAAGTATTATATGCTCGATTATGTATCAAACTTTTTTTTGCTTTTAAACGTAAAGCAAATTTATATTTATAAAATATATATTCATAATGAAAAATTAATTAATATCTTGGCAAAATATCAGCAACATCAAAATAGAGAGAATGTGTTACTGGAGTCAGCATTTTCTTTATCGTGAATTGTTCATTTCATCCATCCATTATAGGCTATGAAAATTCCGCTGCTGAACATAGATCTCTCCCATAAATTGCATTTCACTTGGGAAATTTTCTTAAATTATATTTCACCATATTTTTAGTTTTATGTTTTTAGTGCGCAATTTACTCGTAATCCTGGTAAGAACTACTTACGAATATATTGAAATAGATATAATAGTGTTCAGATAGAAAACTTATTTTTATTTAGATAAGACACTTATTTTATACGTGGAGATCCAAGCCGCAGCTCCATATGTAAGGTGAATGAGTCGGCTTGACCGGGGAAGAACCACCCTCTAACAGAATACCATGTGTTTTGTATTCGTTATAGTAGAGAACCTGAGGCCCTTTTTAATGAAAACGAGGCGTTTCATCTTAGTACTGAGTGATGACAACACAATCTGCATTTTGATTTTTAATCGAGGATAGATGTCTATGGACTAAATTATCCACTTACCATTCATTGGGTGGACTGTCACTGTATTCTATTTAAAAAAAAGTTTGTTTAATATCCATCTTTAAACGCAATGGTGAAATATGTTAATTATTTTTATTCAAATGAAATACTCGTAATTCGTTAAATAATTTAAATCATAGTTTAATTAGTAAGTTTTCAATATACTCGAAATCATGGAAGACAGCTTTGGTGCACCCGATTCCTAAAAAAAGCGACCGTTCAGATCCGTCCAACTACAGGCCTATCGCTAACATCTCCTTGTCCTTTTTTTATAGGAGAGGGGGCAAACGAGCATACGGCTCACCTGGTAAGTAACTGCCGCCGTTCATGAACAACTGCAAAATCAAGGGAATTAAAGGTGCGTTTCCGGCCTTTTAATAAGGAGTAAGCTCTTTTTTGAAGGTCCCTAAGTCGTATCAGTCAGGAAAAATCGCCGACGTTAAATTATTCCACAGAAAGGTCGTACGCGGAAGAAAACTACTAGTGAACGTTCAGTGGTGGACCGCCAAGCATCTAGATGGTGTGGATGGTATCGATATTTTTGCCGCAGTGTGCGTTCGTGAAATTTAGCGGTGGGATTAATCCGAACAATTCATTAGAGCACTCCCCGTGGTAAATGCGAAAGAAAATGCAACGGGATACAACATCCCTACGCAGCGCCAGTGAATCGGTAAGGACTCGGTCGTCAACGATTTGAGCCGCTTTTCGCTGGATACGGTCAAGTGGGGAGCCCCTGCCCAGAGATGGGAACAGTATTCCATGTGAGGCCGAAACTGCGCCTTGTAAAGTTGCAGGCGGTGTGCCTGCATGAAATACTGTCCCGCTCTGTTGAGCACGCCAAGCTTTTTAGAGGCCAATTTGGCCTTGCCTTCCAAGTGACCACGAAATTGCACGTTACTAAATATGTCGACGCCAAAGATTCCGATACTGGCTGAGACGACAAGGGGATTGCCTTGAAACTGAGGAGATACGTCAAAGGGGTTTGTTTTAGTGGTAAACGGGCAGAATTATGTCTTCTAAGGATTAAACTGGACTAGATTTAATCGCCTCCAATCCGAGACTATGTTGAGCAAAGACTCGACTTCAGACACAAGTTTGTTTCTGCACTCAGCGACGTTTTCCCGAGAAATATTGACGGGGCCGGTGTATACAGCATCACCAGTGCTGTCGTCTACATAGCAATGAATGTTACCGCTTCGCAAAATATCATTGATATGCAGAATAAACAGCATTGGCCATAGCACGCAGCCTTGTGGAACACCGGCATTAATAGGCTTATAGTCGGAGTATACACAGTCAGGTCGTTGACCTTGATGCTCCAATCAGCAAGAAAGCTGGAGATCCTATTGCACAATCTCTCGGGAAGCCCATAAGAAGGGAGCTTCGAAAGAAGCGGTTTATGCCAAACCCGATCGAAGGCCTTCACAATGTCCAAACTAACGGCCAACGTCTCCCACTTGGACTCTATAGCATAAGGCAGGTAGACCAGAAGATCACCAGCTGATCGAACCCGACGAAAACCGTACTGGCGGTCACTAATCAACTGCTGATCCTCAATTTACCTCATGAGCTGGCAGTTTATAATGGATTCCATTGTTTTGGAGAACAAGGCGGTGATGGCGATAAGCCTGTACTTGTACGGGTCTGGACGGTCGCCTTTTTTAGAGAGCGAGTGTACCAAAGCTGTCTTCCATGAATTCAGGACTACGCATTGGGAGTAGAAGTACCGGAAAAGATGCGTTAAACCGGTACCTACTCCGGAGCATACGTCTTCAGCACAATGAGAGGGACTCCATCAGGCCCACTCGACTTGCTGACGTCCAGGGAGAAGAGTGGTTTGCAAACCGAGCGCTGTCTAAACCACACATCCGGCATGGAGCACTCACACCGCGGGATGATCGGCGGTGTTTTTCCCCGTCATCTAGAGTCGAGTTGGACGCAAAAAGAGAGCTCAAAAGATTGGCTTTCTCCGTTGCGGCATGGGCCAGTAAGTCGCCCTCCCTGTGCAGAGATGGGAGAGATGACTGACAGAAGTTCCCTTGGACAGTCTTGACGAGAGACCAGAATGCCCATGCAATGTTCCCAAAGGAAGGCGAACTAGTTTCTCGCTAATTCTGCCTATGTGCCAGGCCTGGAGGTGGAATTATACTTTTTTTAAGGGCGCTTGTGTTTACATCCCGGGACGTTGATGATTCAGCCCAGGCGCGGTAGCACTCCTGCTTGAAACGTGAAGCTATTTTACAGAAGCGACTAAACCATGGCTGAGATCTGCCTCCAATGGGCACCACGGAGGAAGGAATAAAATGTTCCATACCTTGAAGTACGACACCAGCAACAGAATTAGCAACAACGTTGGGATCGTCCGGCGAGAAGCAAACCCGCTCCCAAGGGTTTGATGCAAAGAAAAACCGCATCCCATCCCAATCGGTCGACCTATAGTGCCAAAGACGGCGGCACACTGCAGAAAACAACCGCGATTTCAGCGTGAGTAGCACCACACTCCGGACTAGATAATGTTCCGATGAACCAAGAGAGCCATCATTGGAGACCTGATATTTGTCCGGGTGAGAGGTCAGCAGAAGGTCCAATAGGGAAGGTGCATAATCCTCCACATCTGGAATCCGCATAGGCGTGGTAACCAGTTGTGTCAGATTAAATTCCAAGGCAAAATCATGAACACATCTCCCCGCATGATCGGTTAAAATGGAACCGAGCCATTCGGCGCGATGGGCGTTAAAATTGCCAAGGATCACGATCTCTGTGGATGGGGCCTGTTGTAGCAAGGAATCTGTAGCCATTTGGACGTTGTCGATGAATCGGTCTGTAAATGTCGTCGCTGTCTATGCGTAGCCAAAGGATGGACAGGCCTGACCCTTAAAGGTTACCAAGGCGTCGAGAATAGGTGGCCTCTCTGACGTATAAGCAAACTCCAGCCCGAGGCACAAAGGAGTGTTCCAATTTGTACCCAGGGTAGGAGAGATACGAAGTATTTGCTGGAGAGGACACCTGCGTCTCGTTCAAAAAGAGCAAGGCCGGCTTTATAGTCTCGAGATGGTAGTGGATGGCGTTTAGGTTCGAGTGAAGTCCCCTGATGTTGCAGAAATTCACGGATTAATTGCAGTAATTGTTTTGAGCGGAAGAACGCTTTGGAGTGAAGTAGTTTGGTCAAGGAATACTCCAGGGGTTGTGATACCGTCCTGGGGTAGTCTTTCATTTAATTCCCCTACCATATTGATGGGGGGGAGGTATTGAGCCAAACCAACCTTCCATAACATTGGTATCCAAAGCAATGGAAACCATTATTAACTGTAGCTCATGAGGTACCTTGAGGATCACCAGCTGATTAGTGACTGACAGTATGGTTTCCGTCGAGGTCGCTCAGGTGGTGATCTTCTAGGTTACCTACCTCGTAGATGGGCGGAGGAAGTGGAGTCCATGGGATAGGTGGTGGCCTTTAGTTTGGACATAGTGATGGACTTCGATTGGGTTTGGCACAAAGCGCTTCTTGCGAAGCTGCCTTCCTATGGCCTTTCAGAGTAATTGTGCCATTAGATCACCAGTTTTCTTGCATTTCGGAGCATCAAGGTCATTGTAGACGGTGCGTGCTCTGATTACAAGGCCATTAACACTGGTGTTCCACAAGGCTGCGTGCTATCACCAACGCTGTTTCTTCTGCATATCAATGATATGTTGCAAACCAGTAACATTCATTGCTATGCAGACGACAGCACTGGTGATGCTTTATACACCGGCCGTGCGAATATTTTTCGGGAAAACGTCACCGTGTATCAGAACAAACTTGTGTCTGAAATTGAGATTATGTTGAGCAAAGTCTCAGACTGGAGGCGACTAAATCTAATTCAGTTCAATCCCCAGAAGACACAAGTTTGCGCGTTTACCGCTAAAAAGAACCCCGTTGTCGTATCTCCTCAGATTCAAGATACTCCCCTTGTTGCCTCAGCCAGTGTCGGAATTCTCCTATCGAGTGACGTGCAATTTCGTGGTCACTTTTTCAGAGGAGGCCAAATTGGCCTCTTAAAAGCTTGGTGTGCTCAACAGAGCCGGACGGTATTTCATGCCGGTGCACCGCCTGCAACTTTACAAGGTGCAGGTTCGGGCTCACGTGGAATACTGTTCTTATCTCTGGGCTGGGGCTCTCCAGTGCCAGCTCCTTCTGCTTGACCACATTTAGCGCAAAGCAATTCTAATCGTCAATGACCGAGTTATTTACGATCATCTTGACTCACTGGCACTGCGTAAAGGTGTTGCATCTTTTTGCACATTTTATCGCATCAATCACGTCGAGTCCTCAACTGATTGAAATAAAATCAGAAAAATTAATTAAAAGTAATCCATTATGTTTATTACCAAAGAAGAAAAACTTAACCAGTGACATGGCACTGTCAATAAAACAACAAGTGTTTCACTTCCAAACTTTATGTCTACTCTACGTCTCCAAACGATACATGATACAACATATCAGAAGTTACTATAGACTCTGTGTTTGTTAACTGCCAACACTAACTTACGTTAGGCGTGTTTCCTAGTGTAGTGGCTGAAGTGGTTTAGTGTTGGCACTGATTATTAATTTAATTGTGAGAGGGAGGTCCTTAAACCTACTACACACATTTATACACAGTTTATTTTACGTGGATCTTAGCATTCTGTCAGCCAAAGAATGCCAGAGAGTACGGTTCAGTGCCACCTGCATGCATAATTTCCTGAATCGCATACCAATTCGTTATTAGATCTAGTAAAGGGTCGCCTCACACTTGGTTTAAAGAAAGATTCTATTATAACTTATTAAAAAGGTTTTCGAGTAGCAGTCTCGTACCTGGGCTGCTATTCGACAAACTTTCTTCTCCTACAGTTAGTAAATCATCAAGCTACGAGTATATGGTCTATCCATTGTCACTTTAGCTTACTGATCCGCTGGACTATTTCCTCATTAAGTCTATCAATTAGAAAAATTCGAAACTAGGCTGAAATAGAATATGCTTTTGTTAAGCAAGTCAGTACGCTTTACCCTTTTCGGCTGCATCACCATTTGTCATGGTGAAATAGTAGTCACGAAAAGGCTTATTATAGTAAAGAAAATTTTCATGACGACACATGAATATTAATAGTTTTCTAGTTTGTACAGGAACTGTCAGTTGTTTTTATTTGTAATTTTTCGAAGAAATCATTAAAAATTGACTATTAGCATATAAACAGTAGAGAATATCTGCTAAATTTTACGCTCCAAATCACGTTGCGTAAGTTTGATTTACAGTACGTATTATTTGTTTTATAATTGAAAAGCGAACTTAGACCTGATTTCATTTTGTATTTTTATTTAGAATTATAATCGCAAAACACTCGGATAAATTTCAGAAATTGTATACCTATGAAAGTTTATCTTTAAAATAAAGCACAGAGCAAGCATTATTTTGAAGAAAAAGTTTTTGAAGCCTGTTGGATGTATTGTTTTGTTCTATTTTAATTATTTTATGCTGAAATGTTGGTATACGTTTTTAGAAAAGTTGGAAAAATACCATTACTGTAATTTTATACTGTATTTTAAGTAGTAGAAAGTTTTGACGCCGTATAATGCCAGTGCTAAAGAAAACCTCATTCCATTCACGATGCCTATGGGACCAAACGTTCTCGTAGGTATCGGAAGAGGAAATTCCAGCAAGGCAATACGATATTCGTATACGATGATTACTAACGATAATCTTATTATTGAAAAATAATTATTCATTCGATAATGGTATAAATAAGAAAAAAAAAGTATAATTCAATTATAGTATAAATCACTTCCAACGGTTGTTGCTAATCATACGATATTCCTATGAATAAAATATAATAATTCATACGATAATCGTATTAATACAAAATCCTCATTCGTTCTGTTATTCCTGAAATTAAAAAGTTCGATTTCTTCTATATTATGTTTTATATCATTTACGCGGCTTTAGGGTGGGTTAAGGGCCATCCCAGCCGCACCTTAACCTACTGTCTGTGTGATACTGCATAAGATTGGTGTAATGGTTTACTAGATGCAAAAGGCCTAATCATATTAGTATCAGAATATGTATATGTATGCGTATACTTTTTTCGATTGTCTAAAATAAAATAAATATATTAGTTATTTTATTTTATAAATTTTAAATATTTAAATTATGTCGACAAATAAAAATATATAAATCATACGATAATCGTATTACTAAGAAAAAAAATTATCATCCGATTACCTTTCCGAAAAAATTAAAAGCAACATTAGCCTAATGGTAGTGCAGACCGCGAATTCAAAAGTTCTTGGGTTCGAATTCGCCATTCGATTACCGTTGTGAACCACTGCTAACACAAGTATTTTATGCTTACCTGGTGACTAGTTAAGTTGTTAATGGGAATAATAACATTTTTTATAGTATAAGAGTGACAAGCGAGCACACAGTCCACCTGATGGTAAGTGGTTGCTGTGTCTCATAGACATCTATGTACATCTATCCACGTTTGCGAATCAAAATGCAGATAAGTTGTCACCCGTGAGGACTGTAATGGAATGCCTCGTTTCCAATAAAAAGGGTATATTATAAGGGTAAGGATAAATTTCTTGTATTTTTTAAAATTCTTTTATCAATCCAGACATTTTCTTTGATTTTAATGTATGGCGGTTTAACCATTACGTAAAAAAAACATGCGTGAGTGTCATTGAACACTTTGGTTGGAAATAAGTGTTTTCTGCTAATTATTAATGACATTTCAGGTTACGAAAAGGATAAAGCGATCAACCAATTCATTACAGTTCCCCTTAAGGAATATATTTTAATATCTGACATGTCTTAAATGAATACACTGGCATCTATTTCAGGCTTCGAGTCTAGCGACCATTTTCACTTTCTATAGAAGATACCATTTCATTGACTGGGAATTCAAAATAATAAAAGGACAACTTTGTAACTTTTTTTAATTTAAAATTAAGGTGATAAACGCATTTATAGTCCACTTGATGATACTGCAGCCCGCATGCACTGCACCTTAGAAATAGGTAAGAGGGTAGTACTCAAACGGAATAAAAGGCACAAAAGGAGTCCGACCACCTAGTAAGTTTTCTACTAAAACTAAAATTTAGGAAAGAAACAAAGTAGTTCCTGCTTAAAAGCAATATTCCGCGGCTGCCTTGAAGAGGAATCACGCAACGAGTTCCTATGGTAGCGCGCGCACGTTATAAGTCCTACGTAGCGGCAGTGCCGTATAGACATCACTTCGGTCGCTACGTCTTATCGTCGAAAAACACACATCTGCTTTTTAATTTCAATCGTGTTAATGTAACTAATTTTAGATGCTACGAGTGTAAATATATAGTTATTATATTTCGTAAACTTTTCGTGTTGTGGTATTAGGTGATTATTATAAATAAGAGTACCCGTCTAAAAGTTGAAGCCGTAGAATTTACGTAAGTAATATGTTTAATGTGTATTGTTTTTTTTTTTACTATAACTTTTTCTCTTCATACTAATTATTCTTCTTTGAATTCTAACATTAGCTTTTGTTCAAATTTAATGAAATTTATTTTTGACTCTGCTTCTTTCTGTTTTTACTGCGTATTTTATATGTGTAAACATTTTATGCGTAAATCTTTGATTAATTAACCGTACTGTTTTCATACGTACCGTTAAAAATACTTAAAAATGAAGCGTATCAAATTATAAAGTTTAAAATGAAATAACAAAACATAGAATAAATTAGATTTATGCAGGCATATTTAGTTGAATTAATATTGCTCAAAATTATTGCGATTTCATTTAATTAATTATATTATACACGAATAAATTCGAATGTGATCTCTTTATTAAAATCAAAATTTTCTTTGTTCTTTGAGCGTATCGAAATTTTAAAACTGAAGGGCTAATAAAGAATATTCTATTTATAATAATAATCACTAGCTTTATTTAGTTTTTAATATTTCATTTAAGGTTATTAGTGTATAATATGTAATAGCTGCAACTGACGTTATTTAAATAAATTATAGACATGGCTTATGGATTAAAAATCCATTCCATTTCATCCAAGGTCTTTTAAAATCTAACCATTTTTTATTTTCCAGTTACAGATTAAAAACAGCAATTAATTTTTATTATTGGTTTCTTATGCGTTAACATAAACTACACAAACAAACAAAGAAGACTACACATTAAATTAAACTAATTTTTACGTATATTTTTTATTCCCGATGTTTCGGGTGTTTTACAGCACCCGTGGTCACTGGGGGTACTGACGTGTTTGACGTCCCGATGTCATAGTTAGCCCGGCTACCTTCAGTTTTTGAATATTAATTAATGGTCCGATCTAGCTAATAAATCTATACGTATATAAGATATTGCCACCTATTTACTGACTCATCACGATATCTCTAGAACCATACGACCTACAGATTTGAAATTTGTTAGGAATATTTCCTTCGTCGAGTAGAGGTCAGCTAAGAAGGGATTTTATGAAATTTAATCCCAAGAGGGGTTGCGGGGTCGGCAATTAAAAAAAAATCACATTTTCAAACTATAGCGCTTACAGGTGTAAAACTTGGCCAGAATATTCTTTTTGACACGTTAAAAATTACCAAGAACGAATTTTATGAAATTCCAGTGCAGTGCGGGGGCGTTAAAAATATTAAACTTTTTATCAGTCGATAGCCCCTTTAGTCTCACTAAAATACGAAAACTCTATTTTGATGAAATTTTTTGTGTGATTGAATGGTTCCCTGGATGATCTAAACAATTCACAATTCGACTTGGTAGGCATCGCTGTTGTCGCTATCTAGAAATTACCCGTGCAAAACCGGGGCGGATAGCTATGGCAATAAAACAAACAGGTTTATATAATAACTTATATAAGTTTGTTCCTTATGATTAAATATCGTATATTATTGAATACTTGATTTTTTTTTGTAATAGCACGTTCCTATAGACTCTGGTTCATAATAAGAAAATAAATGTTAATATATCAATTGTTAATTTTAAATTAAAATAATTAAGTAAATTATGTCTATGTATTTTATTATATTAAAATATTTTATGTTCTTGAATAGGCGATTACAGCGAGATTCATTCTTATGTCCAAATACAAAATTAGTTTATGCGGGTAGTCGTTTCATAAAGAACCTTCATTAATAGACTTGTTAATTACATATTATGGATTACTTTCATGTGTGGAAAACTTTAAAAACACATAAATAATTGGATTTAACTGTTAGCTAAAGCGCTAAACACCAACGATATAATTTCGTTAAGTTAATTAAGTTAATTAAAACAACAAATATGAAAAAACAATACTACCTTATATAGTTTTTAAAAAGCTATATTTATATTAATTGAATGTTGATTTTATTGTTCTAAATTAAACTTATATAATAAGTCAGTTTAGTCTATTATACCCAAGAACGACGGCCCCCAAATTTCATAGACTCGTGATGAGCAGCATTATGAGTGACACGGATTCGTTTTGCAACCATCTTGCTTACCCAGCATAGTGAGTATGGGCATACCTGCCAAGTGAATCGTGAGAACTTTGTTATTATCAGATGAGGCCTATTTCCAACACTGAACTAATGAATCCTGTTATTACGACTAATTATTACGACTTAGATTACTTTGTGAAATTATTTCTGAAACTCAAATAAGGAAAGATAAAATAAATTTCGAAACGTATTCAGGATGTAATTTCATGTAAATTTAACGTAATCTCAAGCCTACTGTATAAAAAAAACCCGAAACTCCGCTGAAAAATTTTGCTCAAATCCAACACTCTATTGGATTAAATGGAGTGATGCCAATTTTGAAATATAAGTTACGCAATTAACTAAATGATTTTATAAATTGTATAACTGATTTTATCTTAATTATTTGGAATAAAGAGGTTAAGATATTTAAATAGCGGAGATAAGTCAATAAAACATATAATAATAATAATTAAATTTACCATAGATTAAAAATATATTTAAATTTACTTTAAATAATAGTTTATTACTGTAGTTTTACCACGATAGTATATTACGGTAGTCTACACTAGACGAAGAAATGCCATCACATCATTTTGACATCCATAGCTCTGCAAGTAGTAAGTTAACTCTTCATTGACGGATACTTGATATATATTTTGATAACTTGACTCTACGAAACTGTTAATTCTACATAGCGTATATAAAATTTATTAAAGAATCGCCCCATACATTTTATCAATTTTGTTTTTTCTGTTTGAAATTTCTATAAGACGTATTAGCAGTATTAGTTGTGGTGTGTAAATAGTATTCAGTTGATAATTGCAGCCAAATTTATTATAAAGCAATTAAAAAGTTAAGAGGATAATATAATAGGTTTTTTCATTTGTGTACTAACAAAATTTAAACTCTTTAATTTACTGGCGCTATCACTAATTAAAATTTTAAATTGTGAGCGTAAAACACTTTGGCTTATGTTTAGGAACGTGTGCACCGAACACTTCTACTACTGTGAATGTTGCTGCTTAGTTTCCTGACGAATTAAATCTGACTCTTTAACATAAGTGTTGGGAAAAAGAATATCATTATAACGTGAAGTCTGCAATCACATTTTATTTATTTGATTGTAAAATATCCAACAAAAGTTTAAACTTCTACATATTACATTAAATCTCTTTTATAAAGTCGAGAACATGGATTCCATGTGCACCACTTACATCTTACTCATTAAGATTATGGTGATACCAGGTGGTTGGACTTTTTTGCCTAGGACTTTGTCTGAGCTACCACCCTCTTACCTTTTTTTGACCAAGGATCGGTGTCTAAACTGGTGTGTTTCAGTCTGCAGGATAGATAATATTGTAATTTAAAATTAAAAATTTTGTACAACCGACTTTAATATAAACTATTAAGAATAACTCAAAAACTATTGGTCAGGCCTTGATCAAATTAAATATATGGGACCACATGTAAAGCACTAGCTTTCAAATTAAAAAGCAATCATCGAAATCGGTTCACCCAGTAAAAAGTTATGAGGTAACACACATAAAAAGAACATACAGTCGAATTGAGTACCGGCTCCTTTTTGAAGTCGGTAGATAACGATAACGAAGTTGGTTGCATAGGTATATTGTAAGATAATTTCTTACTTCAATTTTATATTAAAATGTATCATTGTACTTATAATGGGGCTTCCATTTACCAATCTATGAGATTTAGGCGTACGAATGAATTTAACACAACCGTTTTTGTTTGTAGTGCGACATTCGCTACCTAGCAAATTGCATAACGCGCAACGTTGGTATTTAGGAAAAAAGTCGCTATAATACTGCATATTTAAGTAAACTATACCGATATAACTTTTCTGTTACATTGTGTAATAATTAACTGAAGATTGTAGATATAAATTGTTGATTTACAACAAAATTTCACGATTAAACTAAATAAAAATACAATATAATTAAATAATTAAATTAATTTATTATTTATTTACATAACATTTAATGATACAGTATTTTCTAGCACAATAAAAAAATCTAACTAAAAATTTAAATTATCATACAGTCCCCGCAGTATAGTGCCAAGAACGCTGGCTGCGTTTAATTAATTAATAAATTCTTTTGCAAATTGCATGATTGTAATTTTTGGTTGTAATCATTGTATATTTGCGAACCTAATTGGTTTTTCAGTTCTATTCTTAATCTCATTATCTGTATTCACAAATAATAAAAAGTTAAAAATCAGCCAAGTACAAGATTTAATACAATGCATGTAAAACACGTTTCTAGTAAAGGAGCCCCCTTTAATTTTTAATTTATTTTTATTTTATTTTTTATAGCGACATCGGAAATACATACTCGTTAAAATTTAAACTGTCTACCTATTGCGGATTATGAGATACAGTCCGCTGACAGACAGACGGACCCGGACGGATGGACGAACAGCGGAGGCTTAGTAATAGGGTCCGAAACTCTAAAAAATAATAGAGCTATGGTTTAAGAAGAGCCATAACTAAGCCGTTTAGCCACGGCGCACAAAAAAAATATACGTAAATGCATGCGCAATGAGCGTAGACACTATTTGCTGTCAAAATTCATACATTACATTTTAGTTTGCATATTACTTCCGCGGATCATTTTAACCCCCGAAGGAAACAGAGGGGTGTTAAATGTTTAACGTGTATATTTGTGTGTCTGTCTGTGGCATCGCAGCTCCCAAACGGATGAACCGATTTAGATTAAGGTATTTTTTTGTAAAGGTGACTTGATCGAGACTATTCTTAGCTATGATTCAAGAAAATCTTTGTAGCCGTATGAAAAACAATCAGCTTTTTTGTTTCGGGGTTTTTTTCAAATTTGCAACTTAAGTAATTTGTATAATAGAAAAAAAGATTTTAGTTTAAGCCTGAATCAAAATCTACTTTTTGTATGATAAGCCCTTTAAAGTTTTGATTTAAAAATTGTTTTTACCTTTTTTTTTACTACATATGATAAAATGATCATGCTAAAAATTCAACATTTTCAAAAACGAAAGTTTTCAAAAAAGAATATTTCATCCACTGGTAAATTTTTTTTTAATTTGTTACTCTTAAGGGAGTTTATATAAGCGTATATATATATATATATATATATATATATATGTGTGTGTGTGTGTTTTTGGTACATTTCGGGCCATCTTTAATTATTTTCTTAAACTTATTATATCATTACATATTACCCATTTATAAAGTGATAAATAAGATTTAAATAAAACTAGTTATATTTAAATTTGAAGTGTTTGCGTAAATATAAGAAATCATTAAATAAAAGATTCCTTCGGTGTTTCTTTTGTGGTTTCTTCACCGATCGAAGTAACCTCAGTTTAAAATTAAAGAAGATTAATTTTATTATGGTTATAGTATAAATGGGTCGACTCGAACAGGGAAGAACTACGCCTTCACAGAATATCAACGTAAAATAGTAGAAAACTGGACACCATTTTTGCTGGAAACGAGGCATTCTATCTTATTCCTCATGGGTGACAACGCACCTGCATTTCGATTCTTAAGCGTGGACAGATGAAGATCTCAATGAACCACAGCATACACTTACCATCAGGTGGACTGTGTGCTCGTTTGTCACCCTTTTTATTTAAAAAATATATTTTCCTTTTATTATGAGGGAAATAATAATACGATCTCTAAAAAGTTTAAACAAACACCATAAAATTCCAGTGTGCGTATTGCTATGACGTCAGAAAACACAAAACAATAGAAGGATAATGGGAGTTATGAGAATCAGTCTTCCGTGGAGGCAGATATTAAGCTTATGCAATGTAGGGTTGTATTGTTGCAATTCAAACTCGTTGCACACGAGTCACACCATAAACTGAAACTTTTATCGTGTATACCATGTAGGCTTTATTATTTAGTCTTAGTTTATTGAATTCACTTTAGAAAAACTTTTCCTACGGCTTTGCTCGCATAAACATCGCTTTTTTAACATTTTGTTTTACTAACAGTCTAAATCTTCCATGACAAAATAATAAAAAATAAAAAATTTGGTACAACCGACTTCAATTTAAATTATTAATAATAACTCAAAAACTATTGACCAAACCTTGATCAAATTTATATGGGGCTACATTAGAAGCAAGAGCTTTCATATAAAAAAGAATCATTGAAATCAGTTCACACAGAAAAAAGTTATGAGGTTACACACATAAAAAAATATACAGTCGAACTGAGTACCTCCTCCTTTTTGAAGTCGGTAGATTAGCGAAACGGAACACTTTTGGCAGGGACAAAATAATAATTTGGCCAAGACTTATGCAATCGATTCACTGTCTGTGATTGTCTTTGTTTGTCTGTCACTCAAATACAGACAACTACTCAATGACTTATTCCACCTTCAGCTACACAAACTTACATGTAGTTTAAAATTTCAATTTTCGACTAAAGAGGTGCTTATGTGTATGTTAGATTTTAATGACTCATAACTCCATTTCATTATTTATATTTTATTGATCATATAAACTGGAAAATTAGGTGCATTCAATGCTTTAAGCGTTCTATAAAAATCAACAGTACCATCAACGGTACCGTCTTTGATGGACCGAAATCTTTAAAATGGCATAATAATGGCATGGCACTAAACTTTTGATATCTACGAGTATGTACGATGTAAACAAAGACGATGAAATAAAAACTGCGGTTGCCAACCCGCTTGCCAATCGTAGCAACTGTATATAATATATATTATATATATATATATATATATATATATATATATATATATATATATATATATATATATATAAGCATCTTTGTAAGTTTACCTAACTTCCTTGCGGCTGCTTCAGCATAATAATATAAAAATGAGATGCGTTGTTAGCCCTGAGGACTAAGATGGAATGCCTCATAGCCTGTAAATACACTGGCTCTGACAGAAATAGGCAAGATGGTGGAGTTGCCCTCGTACTGTTGAACATAGGCTTCCTCCATAGATTACCTAATAGTTACAACCATAGATATAATAAAAGAATAATTTCTTTTTAATATTTCTGTAGTTGCAATGCTTAGCGGGCAGATTATCAGCAGATGCTGTCAATATCCTGTTTCAGTTTCCCTGTGTCGCCTCTTGCACCTTGCACACCCAAGGGATCGCCCCATTGTACGGCAAACAAATAGTTGATTTTAATTATTTAAATTGTGGTGAAAATTGCATCAAATACCATGGGTTACGATTAAATTATAACTCTAATGAAAACTTAAATTAAATATACTTACCCCAAAAACGTCTTATTTATATTCAACCTTAATTTATATTACGTTAACGGTAAAGCTATTATAATTTAACGAGAATTAACATTTTTGAATCAAACTTTATAGTGCTAGTATATTATATAGTATATTATAGTAATAGTGATATTCGGCACATTAAATGTAAAATAATAACATCAAAATATTTTTATTCTCTTGTTGTTTCGCTTGTTGTAAATAAAGTCGTTGAAAATTTCTGTGAAATAAAATGAGACGGTACCAAAATGAGTTGTTTTAACGCTTTAGATGTGAAGATATCGAGATTGTGAAGTTCTAGGATTCAATTTATTGCAGTCTTAAAAGATTTTCTTTTTATAAGCACTAAAGTATGTAATATCACATTCTGCCTTTGACAAAAAGGCTACTTATACAAACACTATCTTTTAAAAAGTTTGTTTTTAATTCTCAGTACAATTCATTATTTATTCATAATATATTTCCCCCAGACTTACAAACCTTAAGTATACGAGTACTCCTGCGAGAATTCATGATACTGTATATTCTTTTTGCGTAGATCAAACTAAAAAGTAATATTCAAAAGCTGTAGGTAACCCGTGTTAACTATGACAAAAGAACATCAAACGCTTCAGCCCCACACCCCACCCCCGGTGTCCATAAAGCATCCGAAACGTCGGGAATTAACAAAAAGTGCAAATAAGTAAAAATTTACGTCATACAATCAGTTAAATTTGTTTTATTTAATGTTCAGCATTCGTGTAAATATAACAAATCATGACTTAAGTACTACAACAGTGTACGCAAACAAAGATCGTTCTAACCTATCCGTGCACGATGTAAGGGTAATATGATAAGATCGGAGCTAAACTAGGACAGGGATTGAAAAGGTTTAAAAATTGCAGGTGAGAAACAGGTACTTAAATGTATGAATATTTCAACCCAAATTAAAATTAAATCTGATATGAAATACCAGCTATACATTTCTCTGATGAAATAGCGATATAAAAATATTGCGACAAATGCGACGCCGTTTGAAAAGTGGAATTCTTATTAGAACTTCAATCCTAAATATAGAATCGTACCGTGATTTGTTACCAGTTTTCAATCCCCGGGCTAAAATGCAGTGTCAGGGAGACGGGGACTTCCCCTACCTCTACTCATATACTCGTTATGTAAAATATCTATACTCATTTACACCAGATCACAACACAACCAGCGGGGTTAGCCAAGAAGACAGTAAACGCAATTAAATTGAATGAGAATGGATATATCTTACGCCAAGTCACGTGACGTGGCGTTTATTTTATTTCTATTTCATAGTTTTCTACAGCGTTGATTGTGTAAATGTAGCAATGTCTAAAAAAAACTAATTTTACGGATTTTTTCGCGTATATTAACTTATTTTACATTCCCGGCGTTTCAAGCACTTTACAGCACCCATGGTCACGGGGGGGACAGCGATAAAATCCGTAAAATTAGTTTTATTTAAATGTGTAGTGTTCGCGTAAATATAAGAAATCATTATATAGCAATGTCGGTTGTAACATCATATATAACATCAACATCATCATTATCATTACATCCCTTCACTAGTCCCACTGCTGAACATAGTCCTCCCCACAAGAAATGATACAAAGCACAGTTCTGAGCCACCTGCATCCATCGATTTCCTGCATGTCTTACCAGGTCATCACTCCATCTAGTGGGGGATCGCCCTACACTTCGCCTATCGGTTCGAGGCTGCTACTCGAGAGCCTTTCTTCCCCATCGGTTGTCGGTTCTTCGAATTATATGGCCGATTCATTGCCACTTTAGCTTACTAATCCGTGTAAGCCGATATATCTTATTTAATTGTAAGAAACAAGTTATAAAGTACATATCAGTATAGTACCTGCGGCAAGGCAGCATGTAATCTGACAACTAGGTCACTTAGTTGACTTTCTAATAAGTTGTTTATAATATTAAATAATAAAATTTAATATATATTTAATTTTAATATATAAAAATATAAATTTTAATAATACTTTACTCTATAGAAACAAATTTCAATGCTATTTATAGTGGGAATCGGGTGAAACTCTCTCCCTGATTATATAATGAATGTGAAATAAAACTGTTTCAAAATACTTCTTAGGCGACATTACATAGGCTGCACTAAAAGTATCGGGAATAGAATATTTCCACTGTTCCTGTCATATTAAAATCTTTTTAATTGAAAACTCCTTGGTTTTAAAAATCGAATACCATTTATTTACTTAAAAAAAGATTCTCGGTCTTGTCATAAGGTTTTGTCAAACTTGTTTAGTCGTTGAGAAAATGGAATTGACTCGAGAAAATTCAAGAGCGATGATTTCTTATGACTTTGGAAGTGGTTTAACACAAAAACTGTGTGTGTTGACCGGATGAATTCTGCATTTGGTTATGAAGCCCCATCCAAAACCACAATTTATCACTGGTTTGCTGAATTTCAACGTGGACTTGTCAAGTTCCGTGATGATCCCCGTCAAGGTCGTCCAAAAACTGCAGTCACTCAAGAAAACGTTGATGCTGTGCGTAAGCTGATTGAGGAACATTGACATGTGACATACCGTGATATTCAGGCAACTTTAGACATTGGCATGAGTCAAATCCAAATAATCTTGCATGAACAATTAGGTGTAAAAAAGTTGTTTTCCCGATGGATTCGCTCTGTGAAGAGCAAAAAGCGGCTCGCGTTACTTGGTGCGTCAGAACTCTCGAAAGATTCCTTGCAGGATCCTCAAATGCTGTATACAATATCGTATTAGATGACGAATCCTGAATATATGCGTACGAACCCGAAACAAAAAACCAGTCACGTGTTTGGGTGTTCGATAATGAGTTAAAGCCAACAAAAATTGTTCGTTCACGGAGTGTTTAAAAAAAAATGGTGGCCACGTTTGTCTCCAAAACCGGCCATGTTACGACTATTTCTCTTGAAGGACAAAAAACGGTTAATTCAAAATGGTATGCTAGCATTTGTTTGTCACAGGTCGTTTCTGAACTCCGTAAAGAGAACTGCAAACGGCGCATCATCGTCCATCACGACAGTGCGAGTTCTCACACCGTACACAGAACAAAAGAGTTTTTAGAGCAAGAAAACATAGAATTATTAGACCACCCGCCGTACAGCCCCAACCTAAGCCCTAATGATTTCTATACTTTCCCTAAAATAAAGAATAAATTGCGTGGACAGAGATTTTCATCACCTGAAGAAGCTGTGGACGCCTACAAAACGGCCATTTTGGAGACCCCAACTTCCGAATGGAATGGTTGCTTCAATGATTGGTTCCATCATATGGAAAAATATGTTGAATTTCGCGGAGAATACTTCGAAAAGCAATAAATTCATTCTTAAATAGTAATGTTGTGTCACGTCCTTGATTCCCGAAATTTTCAGTGCCGCCCTCGTATTTGAAGATATACTCGTACCTGGGTATGTTCGCCTAGGTAGTGAAACCTTCATTCGTGTTTTCCGTTCACGCTTTTAGTTATTACAGTTGAAAATACAAACATTTATGAAGGAATAAGTAAATAAATAAAGACATATGAAAGTAACTAAAATATTACTTACACTACTAACATTTCTATTTATGCATAATAATTATTCCTCTTCCTAATAAGTTTGCATGGCCAATTTTATTTCTTGTCTTCCCAGGTTGAATGGTAAAGAATGCCACATGATATCAAGTTTGGGCAATGTATGACATTTAAATATTATAAGAATATGCATAATATTTTAATATATTAAAAAGGAAACAGCAAAAAGAAACAGAGAACTGTTTAGCGAAGTATTTTTAAGCAGCAGTGTGACTAAGTATGATACATTTCCTCCCCAAAGACCTGCTTATCTAGCATTATATTAATATGTTTAATACTCAAACAATGACAATGCTTATATTATAAATAACGTACAAATAGTACATTATAAACACAAGCCCGACGGCTATGAATTCTCCGGGGAAATGAGGCTTGTATCTGAAACACTTTATACTTAAAGAATTATTTTCCGTTTTTTTTTAATCTCTTCGGTGAAAGGAAATTGAATTTCTGTTTAATGGATATTTTCTATCATTATAATATAATGAAGTATCTTTTTCTGGCGCCTTTACTGGTGTTACATCGCTGTATAAATATCATTAGTGTTCCATGGCGAAATGTCGGTTCACCGCGTTGTCCTATAGTATGTTAATCATAAACGATCTGCTCAGAAATTTGATAATAGTGTGTCCACGCCACATTTTTTTTACACTTTAAATGTAAAGTTTATTTTTAACTCAACCACAGCGCCAGCTAACGGGTATAAATTTTTTGATATTCTTTTGTGGCACTAAACCAGCCATATCACTATTTCGTTTTCATAAATATAAGAAGTTAGCTAATTTAATATTTGTATATTTACGTGAATCCTACACATATAAAAAATTATAATTTAACGGATGTTATCGCATTTCATTCTAACTTTTTAATTGCCTGTTGTTATTGGTGCTTTACGTGGTCCCCGTGACGTGGGAGGGGGAGATTAAGGTGTTGTC